>PYUH01000168.1:1785661-2087902 GCA_016808085.1 Suaeda aralocaspica
GAGGGTCTCATTCTCCCTCTGTTTGCAAGCCATAAGTTGTATGCTTGTCTTTTTGTGCCTCTTTGCTGCGACAAAGTGCTGGTTGAACAGTAGCTCAAGGGTGGAGAAATCTGATATTACTCCTGATGGCAACTCAATGAACCAGTTGAGTGCCATCCCCTTGAGAGTGGTTGGGAAGAACTTGCACCAGGATGCTTCACATCCTGTTTGGACAGCCATTTGAGCTTTGTAGGCGGCCATGTGATCAGAGGGATCGGTGGTGCCGTTAAAATGCTCGATGGGTGGCACCTTTACCTTCTTCGGGTCCACAGTGTCCATAATCTCTTTGCTGAAGGGAGTCTTGTAGGTGAGGACACCTTGATGACCATCACGCCCTTCTTCCTCAAAGTCTTCACGAAACCGGTAAGGTTTCTCATTCGACTGGAGTTCGAGGGAACGATGCGCCCGGCGAGGGCTACGCTCTCGGTCTCTAGTTGAATCCCTAGCAGATGGTTCTGTTAGGCGGTGAGGACGGTCTTGGGGTCTGTGAGTCCGGTTAGGTCCCACAACCTCTTCCTCAGCCTCCTCGCGAGCTCGGCGTTTCTCATTGAGGATAGTTCGAGCATCAGAATTTCTGACCCGGAGGTCTTTGATGATTTCCCTCGCGTCAGTTTGACGCCTAAGCTCCTGACGAGCCTCAATAAGATCCCTGGCATCTTCAATGGTTCTGGATTTATCACGAGCCTTCTGCCCTTTTTCAGCTTCAAACTTCTTCATCTCCTTTACCCAACTCTGATCAGAATAACCAGGTTGTCCGGGAGCGAGGGTAGACCTACGCTCGGGTTGAGCTTGCTTGCCTTTGGTCCGAGACCCCTCCACATCTTGCCGAGAGTGATGTGTAGGAGCTCGGCGTTGCTCAGGGACATATGCTCGGCTTCCAGAAGGCTGGGCTTGTAAGTTCTTGGCGAACTGTTGAAGACTCTCCTGGAAAGTTTGAGTCATCTGTTGCATGATGGCTGTCAGCTCAGCTCGAGTGACAACATCCTGCTGGGGGGGCTGAGCAACTTCCACATCCTGCCCAAGGGAATGCTCCCGAGGATCATGGTTGTTGTCAACCTGGGCATCCCCAGCAGTGTGCCCCGAAAGTTGAGCTCCCTGACGTCTAGTTGCGTTTTGTCTTCTTGAGGTAGTCATGACTTGTTTAAATGATCCCCACAGACGGCGCCAAACTGTTCCTGGTGGAACTCTTGTCTGAACTGGACCTGCGAACGTTTCTTGAGAACTAAATCTGACCTGCAAAACAGACTGAGGATGACTAACCCGGGGGGTTTTTCCCGGGAACGCCCCTCCGATGCTTAAGTCAGTAAGCTGGAAGAATCGATCCGATTAATTTTAGGAATTTTGTCAGAAAAATCAGAAAATGCGTGACCTTGAGACTGAGACAGAAATCGTACCACTATTTATAGTTACAAGTACAGTGTCAGCGCATTGGGATATGACAAGTGTCATAATCTGACAACTCCCGCCGAAGGGAGTGTCGGTGAGGATTGTTGTCCTGTTAGGGGTTAAATAGTAATTTCAGCTTTGTATTGCCCTGTTAGGGGTTAAACATAGGCTCATTTCCTCTATATGGCCAAGATCTGGACCTGGCCCAAACAGAAACATAGCTAGTCTTTCAAAAAACAGTTGTACATAGGGTCTCATTCCACCCAATGTCCAAACTTAACTCTTAACTCTTTTGGAATTCCAGAACTAAACATGAGATCGTCACACTCCACTATGAAGTACAATACGTTTATAGGCCAATACATACCTCCCCCGTTGGAACCTCATTTGGCCTGGATATTAGTATCACGGTTCCTTTAAAAATAACTTGCTCATAATGTTTTTTAACTTACTTGCTTTACTCACTTTATTAACTTTGACTTAATAAGCATTTAACTTTGATTTGTTGTAAACATGACTCTTATGGTCAAAAAACTTGCTCTCAAAACAGCTCTAGAAGCATTACAACTCATGAACAAACTTCAAAAACACTTAAACATGTCATTTTAAGGACTCTAACCCTATATTTAAAGCTTCATATAAGCTACTGTCCAGAATTCAAACATAATTAAAACACAACGAAAAGGCAAACATCACCGTCAGACTTCGAAACAATACATAAACAACACAGAAACCCTCAAACACTTAACCAACACTTGTAAATGACCTTTCTTTTAAGTACCTCCTATAATAGTAATTGACCTCGAAAACGTTTTTAAAACTTCTAATCTTAGAAATTTATTTTTTTGAAAATATATTTGTTTTAAAACTAGGCAATATCAATAGAAATAAATCTGAAAATAATTATTAAAAATTAGAATAGAGTTCGAAAACACTTTTCCAAACCTTTACGCTAAAATACAGTCTCAAAAACCAAATCTCGTGGGTCTAGCTAGAGTTCTATGTGAATTTAGTAGATTTTAAACTGGAAACCCGTAAAACTAGCGATCAAAAAAAAAAACACAATTAAAAATCCAAGCTTAATTACCCATATAATGTCTTAGGTCGGTGAAACCCATTTTATAATTCCTTTTATTCTGTCCTATACCATGTAACCACCTTTAGAAACCTTAATTCACGTTTAAATATTTTTAAAGATTTATTTTTGAAAAACAGTCCAATCTTCTAAAAACCATCTAAAAATTATTTTAAAATTATTGAAAACCTTTTAATGACGAAACCAACTCTATAACTCATATTATGCTTTCGTGGAAACATAATTAAAAATAATCTCATAGGCAGATTCGAACCTTTAGACCTTCGAGAAACAAATTTTGCGGATTAATTAAAACCGCAAAACTGAAAACTGACTAATAAAAGTTATTGACATCGCTATACTTCATATTAACGACGAGAATACACACCTTCACATACATCACAATAAGTCTAAAAATAATTTTACGAGCATACTTCACCTTTGAACCTTATAATACAAATTTAACACATAACCAGCAGATTTCGGTTTCAACACGTATAAATTATGGGGGCCTTTGCATGATCGTGTTTTCTTGCTCAATAATTTTAACAAGACAGTCCTATAATACTAAACCTAAATTGTCATGCTATTAGGTGCTTTGATAGTCCACATACCTTGCTCGCTAAATCTTTCATTGCCTCTTAATTAAAACTGCTCTTCGGAAAAATTCTCCTTCTTAGATTAAAATACAAAAATACCATTAGAATTCGACTAACCCATATGAAAAACATTATTTAAACTATATAAAGCCTCTAAAATAATTTTTCGTGCATACATTTCGATTATTTATAATTTCTATGAATTTGTAGTTTATTTAAAAAATTCCAATTTTTGACATAAACTAATCTATTAATAAAAATCCAAACTAATTTTTTATAAAATAATTGAATGAAAACATCAAAACACTTTTTATTTTACTGAAAAAATTAGGGAAACACTTTTTCGATTTTTAAAAATAATTCGAAGAAAAATAATTTTTTTCTCTCTTGTTTATTTTTCGAAAAACCTGGTGAGTGGGTAACTTGAGGTGGTTTTTGGCCACTGGTGGCTCATGGGTTGCAGGGGATTTTGGTACCCTGGGTGGTAGAGTGTAGCAAGGGCTGTCATTGGTGGTGGTGTGGCGGAAGATGTGAAGTGTGGTGGTTTGTGGTGGTTGGCTCAAAGTTGGTTCACGAGAGGAAACACTGCAGTTTTGTTTTTTCTGTTTGGTACTTTGCTGCGTTTTGGGCCTGCGGTTTTTTCTTTTCTTTTTTTTTTTCTTTCGTGATTTTTGGGAGGGTTTTAAAGGTAAATTTGATGAACAGAGAGCTAAATATAGGGTATATGGCCTTAAGGAACGATTTCGGCCAAACAAGTGAAAAGAAAAGTTTTGATTTTTTTTTTTTTTTTTGGATAAGATCTAAATTGTGGTAGGATAATTTTGGATATGTTACTCTTTGTAAAATCTGAAATTATCCTAACTAAAAGATACAAAATATCTAGTAGTTAAAAAAATAAAATTTAAAAATAATTTTGGCCATTAAAAATATTTATGGGCCTTGGAAAACCGAAAATACCCCATTTTGGGCCTAATATGGTCCGAAAATAATTAAAATAAAACCCATAATTATTTTTGCTATTTTTGAAAATTAAATTTAAATACTCAAAACCTCCTTTAAAAATAATTACTATTTCTAATAAAACCTTTTGTAAAATAAATTATTTTAAGCCATAAAATATAAATAGACTTTATTTTCCGAAATTCATAAAACTATATATTATAATCGTATAAAAATATAATATAAAGTCTTAAAAATGCGGGGGATTACATTCAATCATGGTGGCGGTGGACAGATTTTCGAAGATGGCACACTTTACTCCTTGTCATAAGACAGATTATGTTGTTAATGTTGCAGAGCTATACTTTAGGGATATCATTCGGTTGCATGGGATTCCTAAAACAATTGTAAGTGACAAAAATTCAAAATTCATGAGCTATTTTTGGAAATCACTATGGAAGTTTGTCGGTACCAAGTTACTTTTTAGTACTTCCTATCATCCACAAACTGATGGACAGACTGAAGTGACGAACATGACCTTGGGAGTATTATTGCGTGGATTGGTAAGCAAAACTCAGAAGGATTGGGATTTGAAACTGGCGCATGCTGAGTTTGCCTACAACAGATCACCTACTTATGCAACCAAACATTCACCTTTTGAAGTGGTTTATGGCATTGACCCTAAATTGCCAATTGATTTCATTTGTGTTCCTAAAGGTGAGTTGGTTCATAAAACTGCTTTGGATAAAATTGAATATATGCAGAAATTACATGCACAGATCAGAGCAAGAATTGAAAAGGTGAATGATCAGTATAAATTGCGAGCCAATAAGCACAGAAACCCACGCACATTTCAGGAAGGTGATTTGGTTGGGCTACATCTTAGGAAGGAAAGGTTTCCTAACCACAGGAAAAATAAATTGATGCCTAGATGTGATGGGCCATTCAAAATTTTGAAGAAAGTTAGTGATAATGCTTATCAACTTGAACTACCAGGTGAATATGGGGTTCATGCTACTTTTAACATTGGTGATTTATCTCCATATATACCTGATGAACAACTTCGAAGTTTGAGGTCAAACTCTTTTGAAGAAGGGGAGGATGATACACGTGCGAGCATCAGTGATATGAATTATATTAATGAAATAAGTGATGGCAACTTCGAAGGTGGTGATTTCAATGGTGATAATATCAATAGTGGCAATGGTAAGGATGCAACCATAGGTGAAATAATTGCGTATGGAAATATCAACCATATGGGTGCATCAAGGGTAGGAATTTGCGTGTGCATGGTCACCTGTCAATAATAAGGCACGCAAATCAAGGCAAGAATGGTGGATTTGGGGAACAAGATGGTTTTTGCCTATGAGTTTTTTTCCCACAGGGTTTTTCTCATTTTTGGCTTTGAGTCTTTTAATTCTTGGTGAGTCTTGATCATCATAATTATGCTAAAATACATGGAGGACAGATTCTTGAAGGTTTCTTAATTAAAAGATTGGATATTGAAGCATTTCTTGAAGTTCTTGAAGAAATCTTGAAAATTGCGCAAATAACGAAGCATTTCTTGAGGCGTGTTTTTGGCGAATTTTCTTGGTTCTTGGGCAGCAAGTGTTCCTGTAATTTTAAGCTTAAAATCTGATGATTATCTTGTTAATTAGTTATTTAGATAAGTTGTTAGGATATTTTCTTGATTTGTTAGTTAGTTAGAGTTTGTTAGACAAGATAAGATCAAGTGCAAGTTGCATGATGAGGTGACATACTTATGTTGTTGTGTGTGTTGTAGGGGGGCCGAATTTTCCTAGTCTTAGGCGTGATTTTTAGTCTATTTTTATTAGGATTTTGTTATTGATTATACCTATAAATAGTCTCAACATTAGGATGTAATTAATTAAGTTGGAGTTGAATAAAAAAAGTTGTTTGTTTACTTGAAAACAAAATTCCGTAATTTAAGAGTTGGTGATTAAATTCTTTGTACTCCTGTGATTTAATTAGTAGCTTTGAGGGTGCTTAGGCTTTAATCAAAGGACTAATTGATCAACCTAAAATTAAGAATCTTGGTGACTGGGTCTTTATAGATTCGAAAATTTAGTTTATAACCTTGTAAGTTTTTGTTNTCCTTGTGAGTTTTTGTTCACACGAAAATTCACATCAGTATCATAGTTGATTAGAGAAATAATAACGTTAAAACGATTATATCTACCTCGATTTTACAATTTGTGCTACACCTAGCTAAAAATCCTAGATCCGCTCTTGAGTGATGAGTGATGAACGCTTGAGAAGTATAAATGAGTTGGGTAACGTAATTTATTTCTGCGAGTCTAACAACATAAATAAATCGACGGATTCAATTACTCCAGATAAGAATATTAGTTACGGTACCAATCAAAACAAACATGATGCAACAGAATAGGTTTTTTGAATCCCTTACAATCATTCAAGAAATCTATACCAAACACCCTCTTAATCTAAAGTTTCCAACACGTAAAGAATGAAAACGACAAGCAAACCACATGCGCTGAAAGATTGCTGTCTTTCCTAAAATTATTACGGAGTACTCCATAATTCGGTAATTCCATATACCCCATAAAAAAATTAATTAATAAATAAAAATAATACTACGCAAAACTTTCCTCACCGAATGAAAAAATAAATAATTTCTGTTCCTCTTTCTAACGTTTTCTGATTTCGTTGTCTGCCACTGACTGTGCGCCTTTGTGTTGTCCAATCTTTTCCTTCAGTTCGCGCAGACTACTACATGTCTACATCACAGCACCCAACTCTCACTAACATTAAAACAAACTTACCAAATATTAAACCTACTATCAAAATTACTGTAATTACTCCAAATTTAGATGTGCGATTTTTTTTTATGACCAAAACACCCAAATGAATCGTCTTGCTCCATTATCAGAAGAGCCTTTTGATGAGGAAGACACCAAAAAATTGACAAAAAAAACTCATGCATGGAAACATTGGGTCAAAAATCTACTGTTTTTAAACAAGAAATCTGATCTTAAATTGCTCGTCAGTGTTCTCGCTTGCCCGCTTTTCCCTGTTTCTCTTCAACCTAACCGATCTTTTGTTCAGGTAATTTGCACTTCGTTGTATTTCGGGTTTTAATTCTCAGTTATTCAATCCAATTTTCATGTGCACACCTTCATTTTGTTTGAGCTTTATTACTGCCTTCTCAAATAAAATACAATGATTTATATGCTAAATAATATATTATATTATTGACAATTTTTGTATCAATTTTGTGATCATGAAATTATGTTATATCGGATTCTATGTGTAAGATTTTTTTGTTGGTATCTTTAATTTTGACTTTCCATTTGTAATCATCAATTAGACTATTTCAACTTTCTCAATTTCTGATTCTAATATTTTTGGAATATTTGAATTAATCATAAGCCTTGATGGATTTTCTTAATAATAATTATAAAAATGGCTGATTTAGACAAATGTAGAATAATTGATACCTTTTAGTTAATGACTTAAGTTCACTTTAATCCTGTTTCGAATTCTATGCCAAATTCATCTGCACATTGCACATTTAAGAAGTTGAAGGATTAGATGTGATTTGATTAACTTTTTTTTTTTTTTTGTTCTAAATGTTATCAGATCACCACCCAATAAACCTGCAAAAATCGGTGTCCACTTGGATAAATTAGTGTTAAGTTCATATACAAATCTAGAAATTAATTAGGTTTTTTTTTCTTTTTCTTTTTTTTTTTGAGAAAATCCCTTTAAAATTTATTTTTTTTATGCGAAAACACATCTTTTAAAAAATTTCCTTGTGAAAAACACCTTAAACAACTTTTTTCCCACATCACACCTTGTTAGCATTTTCAGGCGTTGAACCTCTGTTTACACTAATTGCACCTTGATTTTTTTATATTTACACTCCTCTAACCTCTTTCCTCCTCTCTCTAAGCATATATCAATGACTTGCAACCCATGACCAGTACCACCACTTCACAAATCCAACCTCTCCTCCGTCACTCCACCACAAACCACTTTCACAGCCACCCCACCACAACCAAGCCCTATCAAATTTCCCCTAATTCCACCATCCTACATGATGTGAATATGAGGATGCCATTCACATTTGGGTTCATGGTGGTTTTACCTATGGGTTTTTTCCTATCGTGATTGCTGGGTTTTTCTCATTTTAGGCTTTAAATTGCTTTTAATTGTTTTTGTTTTATGTGTTTTTAGTTATACTTGGTCTACAATAATGGAGTATCACGTTTTTGAAGGTTTCTTAATTAAAAAATTCAATCTAGGACATTTTTTTGGAGCTTTCAAACATCGAATTTCAGTTTCGGAGCAATGTAGTTTGTCTGACTTTGAGAGTTTTCCATTGAGAGTTAGCTTTGAAATAGGAGGCGTGTTAATATGCATTGTAAATCTTATTCAATCTACTTTCCAGGAAAATATTTTAAAAATCGAGAAAAATTCGGAAGATGATGTTTTATCCTGTTTTGTGTTCACTTGTCGAACTGAAAATTAATTTTTAGTTAGGTTTATTTTACTTGGAGTCCAAGTATGCTTAGGATTTGTGTTGTGCAAGAAAAATTTGCCTATAAATGTTCATTTGTTTTCATTAATAAAAGAGATATGAGTTGAATACAAGTTATTGTTTGCTTTACTTTTAAAACATAATCTTGATTTCTTTGAGTGTCGGTGGAATTTTCCTTTATACTCTTGTGTGTGGATTGATTAGTAACTTTGAGGGTGGTTATTTAAGCTTTATTCAAAGACTAATTAATCAAATTAAATTCAAGAATTTTGGTGGCTAGGCCTTCAGGAATTCGTGAATTTAGATCCACTATCCTTTGTGAGTTTTCGTTTTACGAAAATTCACATCAACTTTTGATCTAAATTCACAAATTCCTAAAGGCCTTTCCACCAAAATTCTTGAATTTATTTTGATTAATTAGCTTTTGATTAAAGCCTAAGCACCCTCAACCACTAATCAATCCACACACAAGAGTATAAAGGAAATTTACACCAACTCTCAAAGAAATTGGAATTTTGTTTTAGAAGTAAAACAAACATAAATTTGTATAGGAAAACAAAGGAATATTTATAGGCAAACATCCCTTGCTTTTAGGCCCAACCTAAGAAGATAAAAATAAGGAAATAAAACAATTGAACACGTCCTACACAAATCCTAACCATATTTGGACTCCAAGTAAAAAAAAACGAGCTAAAAACTGATTTTCAGTTTGACAGGCAAACAAAAAATAGGATAAAACGTTATTTTCTGAATTTTTCTGGATTTTTGAAATATTTTTTCTCGAAATTAGATTCAATAAGATTTCCAACGCAAATTCACACGCCTCCTAGTTTAAAGCCAATTGTCAATGAAAATTCGTCAAAGCCAAACAAATTACAATGCTACGAAACTGAAATTCGATCTTTAGAAGATTCAAGAAACGTCCTAGGTTGACTCTTTTAATCAAAATACCTTTAAGAACGTGATCCTCCATTATTGTAGACTAAGTGATGAGGCTATCGCACACCTATAAAAAATAAACCTAACCACTCTAACTAATATAGCTAGGGAAGTAGGGATCGAATCCACGGGGAAGCAATTAAACCTATTAGTTCTAAAAAGTCTAGATTGTGCAAAGGGCCTTTGAGTGACAATTGTGATCAAGAAATTAACTAGAATTAGAGCTAAATTGATTAAGGAATGAAATTAATGACTAAACCTAGGACATCTGTTCGCCACAGATTAACCAACGAATTGCACACAAATAATTAATTAGATTATCAATTTCCTTGAATTAAGGTCCACTAATTCTCTCGAATCTAGTCCCCTTCAAGACTCCTGTAATGGCTATCGCTCACTTAGACTCGTTTTGCCTATTGTCCTTATGATCTAATTGTGGTAATCTTACCTCTCGGTATCGATTTCAACAATATCAAACTAACAACTAAACCTGGCCAGTATTTAATTGAAAGCAATAACAATTGACAATAGGAATTCAAGCACATTAATAGTTAAACTAATATTTATGAGCAAAACATCACCAATTAATCCATGGATCCCCTAGTCCTAGAAAAGGAACTACTCACTCATAATTGAAAGAACAAAAACTAAATCAATAAAAGCAATTAAAATCCTAAACATGATTAAGTTAAACAAACCAACAATATTCAAGAAATTAAATCTAAACATAAAACTATTAAAACTAAGAACATAAATTGAAAATAATAATAAACATTAATTAAGAACAAGAATTGAGATTGAAATAGAACCTGAATATTATTGATTGAAAGATTGATAAGAATTCTACACTTCGAGAGAATTTTAGAGTAAAACTAGGGTTCTAAAGTAAAAGAGGCGTCCATGACCCATTAGGAGTTTAAAACATTAAATACTAAGCCTAATTATGCTGAAAAACTCGCTGAAATCTTCCTCAGAGCCACCCGCCCGGAAGGGTCCGGGCGTGCAGCCCTCACCCGCGCGCATAACCTCGGTCCGGGTGGGTAGCTTGCGTGGCTTCGCTTTTCGGTTTTTGCTCGTTCTTCCTTAATTACTTCTTTAATTTTCCGTTTTAGCACTTCTAATCTTCAGTTAAGCTTCCCAAATGACTTCAAGTCTTCACTAACTTCTTCAAGTGCTTCAAAAGGCTCGGAAAACAACGATAAATCATCAATTCCTATAAATTCTATTAAAAAGCACAACAAACACTCGAAATAGCAAAAGTTAGTTGAAATGGCTCAAAAGAGCCGTAGTAGAGCTAAAAATCAATCGGGATCGGGGGTAAAATACATATCAAATTTCAACTTATCACTAAGTATAAGTAAAAACAACATAGAAAACAATAACACTTAAAAGAAACTTAAAACCTAAAATGAGAAAAACCCTGATTAGAGCAGTGAGTCGAGCAATGGTGACAAGGATTTAAGTCGTTCTGAAATTCAAGGGATTAGACCATTTGGTTTACATGGTTTTGGGTTGGCTCATGGACATTGCATTTACGTGGTTAGGATTGGCCACATGCCAATGGAAAGATGGTGGGTTCAGGGAATAAGTTGGTTTTTGCCTATGGGTTTTTTCCTACTGCAGTTGCTAGGGGTTTTTCTCATTTCAGGCATAGGTGTCTTTAATTATTTTGTTAATTAGTCAAGTTGTTAGAATCAAAACTAATTTAGTTAGGATTTTATGCAAGTTGCAAGTAGATAGAGTCTAGTTGGCAAGTTGATCATACAACTTGTGCAAGTGGATAAGTTGCCACGTGATTCTTGGGTATTTTCTAGTTTGTTTAGATTTTGTTAGGGTAGTTAGAGGTTTGTTAGGATTTGGTTGTTGGTTATATTATAAATAGCCACAGTTCTTTTGTAACAAATCAGTTTTCAGTTTTCAATAAAAATATTCAAGTTGCTTTAATCATTGTTATTTTGTGTGTGTGTTTCATACGAAAATTCCAAGGTGAGATTCGAGTGTTTTGTGAGTTAAAAGCTACAAAATATTCACTTCTAGTTTTAGGATTTGTGATTGAGTGTTCTCATAAAGAATAAAACAACCTTAGCATTGGATTGTTGAGTGTTCCAGTCTAATCTAAGTTTTTGTGAATTGTGTGAGTTGTGAGTGTTCCAATTTGCATTATTTACAGTAAAAATAATCTATCTTAAGTTTAAGCACTTAGTTTGAATCTAAGATATAGATCAAACCCTGCAATCGCGATAGAAAAAAACCCATAGGCAAAACCACTCGAACCCGGATGTGAATGACATCCTCATAGTCACATCACTATCCCATTCCAATTCCCAAACTCTCTTTCTATCTAGTAATTGATTCCTCCTCTTTCATTTATTTATTAGATTGAATGATTGCCCAATTTTTAGAAATTGATGAGTATAAAGGAGGTGAAAGAAAGAGATGATTGAAGAAAATCAATCAATCAATCACAGCCTTACTCCCAAAAATTAGGGTCGGCTACATGAACCAAAATTAATCATTTCATGTGGTCATTCACATAAACTTCCTCCTCCATCCCCTGCGATCGAGAACCTCATTCTCTTGTAAAACGCTTCATATCCTTTCTAACCCCTTCCCATAAGTTCATTTTAGGTCTCCTCCTACCTCGTTTGAGGTCTGCATGATCCCATCCTTCCACTCGTCGCACCGGGGCTCCCTTAGGTCTCCGTTTCACATGTCCGAACCAACGCAAGCGATTTTCCCTTAATTTGCTTGCTATGTCAGCGACACCAACTTTTCAGCGTATGAATTCATTTTTGATTCTATCCCTTAGAGTTTAGCCGCAAATCCATCTCAACATCCGTATCTCCGCAACTCCTACTTTTTGAATGTGCTCCTTCTTGTAAGCCTAAGATTCTGTATCGTAGATCGTAGAACAACACTGGTGACAATCCTATAGAATTTCCCTTTCAGCTTTAACATGATGTTTTTGTCACATAACACTCTCGTGGCTGCTCTCCATTTAAGCAGCCCACATCTACTCCTATGTGTCACATCTTGGTCAATATCACCATTTCCTTGGATAAATGGCCCGAGATATTTAAAACATTCTCCCATATCTAGGGCTTTTCTGGCCAACCTCGCCACTGCATTACTTACCCCCCTCTGAGTCCCAAAGCGGCATTCCATATATTTCGTCTTACTCCGACTTAGCTTAAACCCTATAGACTCCAACCTTTGTCTCCATTGCTGTAATTTGGCATTAACCCCCTCTCTAGTTTCATCCACCAATACAATATCATCTGCAAACAACATGCACCATGGTACCTCATCCTGGATTGACCTTGTTACTTCATCCATAACTACTGCAAAAAGAAAAGGGCTTAACGTAGACCCTTGGTGCAACCCAATTGTTATAGGAAAGTCTTTAGTCAACCCATCATAAGTTCTTACATTTGTGAACATCTCCCGATACATATCCTTAACCAGGTCAATGTACTTTCATGGTATACCTTTCTTCATCATTGCCCACCAAAGTACATCTCTTGGAACCTTGTCATAAGCCTTCTCTAAGTCAATGAAAACCGTATGGAGGTTCTTCTTCCCCCTATAAAACTCCATCATTTGCCTTATTAAATGAATTGCTTCGATAGTGGACCTCCCAGGCATAAAACCAAATTGGTTTTCAGATATGTTTGTGCATGCCCACAACCTATGTTCAATCACCCTCTCCCACAACTTCATAGTGTGGCTCATAAGCTTGAACCCTCGATAGTTAGAACAATCTTGGGCATCTCCTTTGTATTTATAAACTGGAACCGGAGTGCTCCTTCACCAATCTTGTGGGATCCTTGAAGTCTTCCAGACCTTGTTAAACACATCTATTAGCCAATCAATACCCACCTTACCTAGACACCTCCACACATCCACTGGTATACCATCAGGACCCATTGCTTTCTTTGGTTTCATCTTTTTCAAATTAGTCTCCACCTCCACCCTTCTAATCCTCCACACATATTCCATGTTGATTTCCTCCGCATCCACTAACGTATCTCCTGCCATTAAACAATTCATCGAAGTACCCCTACCACCCGTCTTTTATGTCTTCATCTTGAACCAAAACCTTATGGTTCTTATCTATGACACACTTTACCAATCTAATAGCCTTCCTCGCCTTTTGTCTTCGCTTTGCTATTCTTTAAATTTCCTTTTCTCCCTCTTTAGAATCTAACCTTTCATAAACCTCTTGAAAAACCTTTTCTTTTGCTTGCCGCACAACTACCTTTGCCTTACATTTGGCATCCTTATACTCTGCAAAGGTTTCCTGGTCCTACATTTTCCGAATGCTAGATAACAATCTCTTTTGTGCTTTACTGCTGCTTTCACTTCTTCAATCCACCAAGAAGTATCCTTATGCATCATATTCCTTCCCCTCGATTCCCCCAAGACCTCCTTGGCCACATTAAGGAAACCGCTCTTCATCTGTGACGAAGCTACATCTGCATCCGCCTCTTTATCCCAATTAAATAGGTGAAGATTTAGAAAAAATTACAAAAAAAAAAGGATGGAAACAAGCGGAGCAAAAATAAGGGTGGAAACAGCATTGTTGAATATTTGAATCTTGGAACCACCATTGTTGTATTTGGCAAATGTTTAGGTCAAAAATTGGGAAATGGCAAGAGAATGTTAATGATTGATGAAGGATAAGAAGATGAATGAAGAGGATGAGAGATTCAAAAGGGAAGTGGTAGAAAAAAGTGGGGGAAAACGAGAGGAGATAGACGGAAAGTTGTAATGAAGAAGGAGAAGGGTGCAAATAGATTAATCAACGGCGAAAAACTCTGTCAATGCCGGAAATAAACAATATGTATTGTGACAAAAAAAAATGTTAAAGGTGTGTTTTCACAAGAAAATTTATAAAAGGTATGTTTTTGTAAGAGATATCATTTAAAAGGTGTTCTAAAACCCATTAAATATAAATTGTTTTTCAAATGGCAAACATAGGTGGTTTATGTGTAAATGTGTCATTATGGAATATTAATATGGAGCTGCTTTGAATTCGTTTACAAAAATGCCATTTTATGTCAAATTGAGAAACTTATTACTCGTCAAACAAATGGGAGTTTAAATGGACTTGATTGGCAGGTACATTCATCATCACAATACATAATAGAGCACTTCAAAGCAGCAACAGGTTGCAAAAGGATGGAGAAAATGGTGGTGAAGAACATGTTTGCGACAGGAAAAGTTAGCATGGCAATGCTGGAGGAACCAGGTTCAAACAGCTCACCAGCCATGGTGGTAACGGCTGGAGCCACTCATAAAGGGTGCTTTGTGATGTGGGAGATGTTTCCTAACAAATGGTCTGTTGAGCTTGTGGTTGGTGGTCATAAAGTATTTGCTGGTAGTGATGGTAATGTGGCTTGGCGCTATACTCCTTGGCTTGGCTCTCACCCGGCTAAAGGTGGAATCCGCCCTCTTCGTCGTACACTTCAGGTTTGTATCTGTATTATCCAACATTCAATTCATACAATCATTTTTTTTTAAACATGCATTTTCAGTTTGGTTCAATACGTTCCAGTTCAGCTCAATATGTTTCAATTCAGTTGAGTCAGGTTCAACCTATAAGAACAGAGCCATAGCAAAGATTTCAACGTCAAACCGATTCTGTTAGAATACCAAAATATATACACATTGCTTATACAACAAAAAGGTCCTGCAAAGTCATGAATCGAAAGATGACATCAATCCTAAGTCCTAAACTTAAGAGTATCTAAGATCTTTCTGCTAAACAAAGATAATACTTCCCTCTAACTTTTCCTAAATTAATCTAATCATGAGAATTATGTTTTTGTGTGTTTCTAGTATATTAAGGAGTGTTGCACCCATAAATTTTGTGTTCTGCTTTTCATTGAAACCATTGATTGCATGTTGTTAATGAGTCCTAGTCAACTAAGTGTAGGCACCTAATTTAGTCCTAGTCAACTTAAGAGTATCTAAGATCTTTCTGCTAAACAAAGATAATACTCCCCTCTAACTTTTCCTAAATTAATCTAATCATGAGAATTATGTTTTTGTGTGTTTCTAGTATATTAAGGAGTGTTGTACCCATATATTTTGTGTTCTGCTTTTCATTGAAACCATTGATTGCATGTTGTTAATGAGTCCTAGTCAACTAAGTGTAGGCACCTAATTTAGTCCCCGGTCCCGTGGTAAGACTCCATGATGAACAAGAAAACCCACTTCTCTACATTATTGGACAATTGATGCTATTGGACTTAATTTTACAATTTTTCTTAAATTACAAAATATTTTTTTAAAAAAGCCCATTTATATTGCTGGATTTTTATATAAACCCAATATTGTGATTCTTTATATAACTTGTGTATAATTGAGAGAAAACTAGTAATGGCTGCCTACGGGCTAATATGACGCACTCCGCCATATTAGTACCTTCACCTTCGAATCCAACCTTTGGTTCGTAAGATTATAACCTGGAGTCATCCCTATGGGATCAAAAGGGTTATTCGTGCAATTTAGATTATCGTTCTGTATTCGTGTCCCATTCGTGAATCAATCTATATACACGATTTATGAGTTTGATTCCTAAAACTCATTGGCGACTCCTTAATAGCGTCGTCCATTTTCTTTGATATTATCTCATTCGAAAAAAAGATAATTAGAAATTAAAGAAACACTAAAATAGCGTCACTAAATTTGTAACGCTACCCGACCAGCGTGATAAACCTGTCGCGCTACACAATTTCCTTATAAATACCCTTTTTCTCCTCTAAAACGATGCTCTTGACTCTCTTGATTTTTTCGACCCATTCTCACACTTCAAAAACCGACATTCTCTCATTCTCCTAAACCTACTTTCTATCTCTTTTTCTCCTTTTCTCTTTACACTTTACTTTTCTCCATCGATTTTTTTTTCATTTCTAATAAAGTGGATTAATTTCTTATTATTACGAATTAAATTCGAAACTTTGTCCAAATTAATACTCGAAGAAACAATAATCAAGCGAGAAGTTTAAGTTTTGTGAGAGTCTTAAATTAAACTTTATGTATTGATTGTTGTATTTATTTATTTGTATATTTATTTCAATTTTTCACAATGTTTTTGTTAAAGGACTTAATTTGTATTAATTTATCACATTAAAATAAGGTAATTTTTAGACAAATTGTATTATGCCAGGAACCTTGAATTAATCTTAACGACGATTTGACTAAATTAATAAGTTTTATATGATTTCACCATAATAATGGGAATTTTGTGTTAGGTTGTAAATTATTATATTGTGATTTTTTATATAACTTGTGTGTAATTGAGAGAAAACTAGTAATGGCTGCCTACGGACTAATATGACGCACTCCGCCATATTAGTACCTTCACTCCTGAATCTAACCTTTGGTTCATAAGATTATAACTTGGAGTCATCTCCATGGGATCGAAAGGGTTATTCGTGCAATTTAGATTATCGTTCTGTATTCGTGTCCCATCCGTGAATCAATCTATATACACAGTTTATGAGTTTGATTCCTAAAACTCATTGGCGACTCCTTACTAGCGTCCATTTTGATTGTTATTATCTCACTCGAAAAAAAGATAATTAGAAATTAAAAAAACACTAAAATAGCGTCACTAAATTTGTAACGCTACCCGACCAGCGTCATAAAACCTGTCGCGCTACACATTTTCCTTATAAATACCCTTTTTCTCCTCTAAAACAATCCTCTTGACTCTCTTGATATTTTCGACCCATTCTGACACTTCCAAAACCGACATTCTCTCATTTTCCTATACCTACTTTCTCTCTCTTTTTCTCCTTTTCTCTTTACACTTAACTTTTCTGCATCGATTTCTTTTTCATTTCTAATAAAGTGGGTTAATTTCTTATTATTACGAATTAAATTCTAAACTTTGTCCAAATTAATACTCGAAGAAACAATAATCAAGCGAGAAGTGTAAGTTTTGTGAGGGTCTTAAATTAAACTTTATGTATTGATTGTTGTATTTATTTATTTGTATATTTATTTCAATTTTTCACAATGTTTTTGTTAAAAGACTTGAATTAATTTATCACATTAAAATAAGATAATTTTTAGACAAATTGTATTATGCCAGGAACCTTGAATTAAGCTTAACGACAATTTGACTAAAGTAATAAGTTTTATATGATTTCACCATAATAATAGTAATTTTGTGTTAGGTTGTAAATTATTATATTGTGATTTTTTATATAACTTGTGTATAATTGAGAGAAAACTAGTAATAGCCGCCTACGGGCTAATATGACGCACTCCACCATATTAGTACCTTCACTCCCGAATCCAACCTTTGGTTCGTAAGATTATAACTTGGAGTTATTCCCATGGAATCGAAAGGGTTATTCGTGGAATTTAGATTATCGTTCCGTATTCGTGTCCCATTCGTGAATCAATCTATATACACGGTTTATGAGTTTGATTCCTAAAACTCATTGGCAACTCCTTACTAGCGTTGTCCGTTTTCGTTGATATTATCTCACTCGAAAAATAGATAAGTAGAAATTAAAAAAACACTAAAATAGCGTAGCGCGACAAACTCTGTCACGCTAACGTCGCAACGTCACAAAGTTTGTAGCGCTACTGTTGTAGCGTGACAAAATTTGCTGCACTGCACTGTCAGCGTGACAAAGTTTGTGACGCTACCACGCTAGTGCGACTGAAATTCCTGCGCTCCTGTTTTTTTTGCAAAATATTTCTAAAAAAATCCATTTCACCTTTTCATAAGCCAATTTTTTAGGTTTAATTTGACTTATGGATGGTTTGCGGAAGGTTACCAAAAAATTTGGGACCTTAAAATTCGGGGCCCTTACAGTGGCGACTTTGCTGGGGACTAAAAGAGGGTGAGACTTTACAATTTTCTCTCAATTTATACACTTTTTATATTTAGAACCTTTGCATTTTTTAGTCATATTGCATACATCATACATGTAACATACCCTTCACTTCCATGTGTTTGAAACATGTCTTAGTATTATCGTGATACCTCTAAATTTCGGGGAGGAACTATTGACTTGGTGGGGCCCATGGTCTCAAAGAAACCGAGCAAGATAGAACCTTATCCCAACTACATTAATTTCTAAGACGTCCATGGTACTTAGATGGGAGAAACTTCATATCTAACGATTATTATACCGTAAAGTGTTGGAACACACTCCTTAGATGTAGGACCTTTTTGACCAACCATGACTGACCATAGATTGACTGTATTATTTTTTAATTATTGCTTCCTTTTTGTTTTGTATAGTTGCTTGTTTTGCTTTTTTATATTTTGTGCATATTTAGATTTTCTGAGATTTTTAATCATAATATTTTATTATCTAACTAAATTAAATGATTACATAAAATATCTTCCATAATTTTAAATTATATTCTTTGATATCATTTGATTACTTAGAAGATTTTTTTATACACCAATATATTTGATTTAGTTAATAAAATACTGCAAACGATATTATTAATCAAATCCTTGATCTTCTTAGGACTTGATTAATAGAATCTTTGATTAACTAGAAACAAACTTATACACTTAACATTTATTATAAAATTCAAATAATATTAACGATTTCAAAAATACTTTACCTTTTTGAGATTTTTAATATAATTCGAATCTTTTGGATGTTTACTGATGTCGGTAAATAAGCGAATTTACTCCAAATATTAATAATGAGCGAATTTATTAAAATCCAATAAATAAGCGAATTTACTCAAAAAATAATAAATAAGCGAATTAATTACCTTTTCTTCAAATATTCTTTAGTAAATAAATGAATTTGCTATAATGGTAATAAATAAGCGAATTTATTACCTTTTCTTCAAATATTCTTAGTAAATAAACGAATTTACTAAAATAGTAATTTATAAGCGAATTTATTACCCTTTTGTGTTCAGATATTTTAGTAAATAAGCGAATTTACTAGATTAGTAATAAATATACTAATTTATTACTTTTGCTTATAAAATTGAATTTAAAACGTTTAAATAAGGGCCTGTTTATTCCAGCTTAAAATCCGATCCGTCCAGTTCAGCTCCGTTCAGTTCAGTTCAGCTCTCTTCTCTTATTTTTCTATTCATTATCCTTCATGAAAAACTTTCAGCTCTAATCAGTTTAGTTCAGTTCAACTATTTTCAGCTGAAGTAAACAAGCCCTAAATAAACGAATTTATTAAAACCTATTTTCTGTATGTCGATTTCAAAATAAGAAAGTCGATCAATGAGAAAATAACTATTTCAATTTTCGAAAACAAAAAAAATTTCTTGTGTTCTGAAAGTCGTTGCTTTGTAAAATCTTGATACACCCATTGGTTAATAAGGAGCCCTCGGTTCCGAATATGGATGTCTCGAAAAGCGATTCGAGCATACTTTGATTTTCGTCTTACTCAGACTGAATCAAAGTGGGGGCTAACTGTAAACACCAAATTTAGTCCCCGGTCCCATGGTAAGACTCCATGATGAACAATAAAACCCACTTCTGTAGATTATTGGACAATTGATGTTATTGGATTTAATTTTACTATTTTTTTTAAATTACAAAATATTTTTAAAAAAAACCATTTATGTTTTTGGATTTTTATATAAGCGCAATATTTGATTTAAAAAAAAAAAGAGAGAGACAGTTTTAGCGCAACGCCACTCAACAAGTCGCGCTGACGCAGCAGCGTGACAAGCAAGCCAGTGCTAGCTGCACAACGTGACAGGTTGGGCAACGTGACAGGTTGTGTCACGGTGGCCGGTCAGCGTCACTAAACTTGTAACGCTGCCCGGCCAGCGTGATAAAACCTGTCACGCTCCACATTTTCCTTATAAATATCCTTTTTTCTCCTCTAAAATTCTTGACTCTTGATTTTTTCTACCCATTCTCACACTTCCAAAACTGACATTCTGACATTCTCCTAAACCTACTTTCTCTCTTTTTCTCCTTTTCTCTTTACACTTAAAGTTTTCTCCATCAAATTACTTTTTTTTTTTTCATTTTTAATAAAGTGGTTAAATTTCTTATTATTATTACGAATTAAATTTGAAACTTTTTCCAAATTAATACTCGAAGAAACAATAATTAAGCGAGAAGTGTAAGTTTTCTCAGATTCTTAAATTAAACTTTATGTATTGATTCTTGTATTTATTTATTTGTATGTTTATTTCAATTTTTTACAATGTTTTTATTAAATGACTTAATTTGAATTTATTTATCACATTAAACTAAGATAATTTGTGGATAAATTGTATCATGCTACGAACCTTGAATTAATCTTAACGACGATTTGACTAAATTAATAAGTTTTATGTGATTTCACCATAATAATAGTAATTCTGTGTTAGGTTATAAATTATTTTTTTGTGATTCTTTATATAACTTGTGTATAATTGAGAGAAAACTAGTAATGGCCGCCTACTGGCCAATATTGACGCACTCCGTCATACTAGTACCTTCACCCCCGAATCCAACCTTTGGTTCATACCCCATGGAATCGAAAGGGTTATTCCTGCAATTTAGGTTATCGTCCCGTATTCGTGTCCCATTCGTGAATCAATCTAAATACACGGTTTATGAGTTTGATTTGTAAAACTCATTGGCGACTCCTTACTAGCATCGTCCGTTTTCGTTGATATTATCTCACTCGAAAAAAGATAATTAGAAATTAAAAAACACTAAAATAGCATAGCGCTACAGACTTTGTCACGCTAACGTTGCAGCATCACAAAGTTTGTACCGCTACTGCTGCAGCGCGACAAACTTTGTTGCGTTGCTGTGTCAACGTGACCCTGCCACGCTAGCGTGACTGAAATTCCTGCGCTCTTGTTTTTTTATATCTAGAAAAGTCCATTTCACCTTTTTATAAGCCATTTTTTTAGGTTTAACTCGACTTATGGACGGTTTGGGGAAGGTGACCAAAAAATTTGAGACCCTATCAAGGGCCCCTACACTAAGAAAAGGATTTAATGCTCTTTCTGCTATGAGTTTATGTGCCACTTGACCAATTTCACGTTGCTTTGTTTAAGTTAAAAAATAAAAAAAATAATCAACCACCTATACTTCAAGTAGAGTAGGTGCACAATATTTGGTTTCTTCAGATCTCCAAACGGGAACATGCTTCCATTTAAAAAAAAAATATCTTCTCGTTTCATTATTAATCTCAAATGAGTTTTTTTAATTATAATCAATAATGGAAGTATTGTTACTCTTTAAAAAAAACAATGGAGGTATTTTTAAAATATAAGGGTTGTTTAGTGGAAATAGTTTGAATAAAGTTGGATGTTTGGTGAAGGAGAACAGAAGAGGTTTTAGTACAAAACGCTCTTTTGAAAAATTTGAAGTGAACTTAAGATTTTGAATAGAGTAATTGTAATTAACTATTTTCTCATTGTAGTTAAACCTAACATTTTTTTAAAAACATAAATTGATACCGAAAAAAAATGTACATGTTATTTACTACTTGTTTGGATACATAAAAATGGAGGGAAGGGAAGGGAAGGGAAGAGAAAGGATGGAGGTTCCTCCATTTGGATAGCAAGAATGAGAGGTGAGGGAATTGGGAGGAAGAGAAATGGAAGGAATATGTTCTCTTCCATCCTTGAACAACAAATCCTTCCAAAATTGAAATGATTTGGAAGGAAATTCACACCATAACGATTCTCCATTACCACCACCACCTCCATTGTGCCTTCTCCCTCCTTCACTCTCTCTTCCTTCCCTCTCCTTTCCAAATAAAGGATCCTAATTTATTCACCCCTCTCTTTCCTTCACCTCCCCTACTTCCCCTTTCTTTCCCCTCCCTTTCCTTCCAAAAAAGTTATCCAAACAAGCTGTTAATATAACTAAAAAGTATAAAACTCTAATCAGACAATGAAGCAATGTTATCAAATACTTTTACACAAACAGGTATTTAATTAGCAGTCAAATACGTTGACCAAAAAAATATAATCTAAGAGCAAACTTTAATCTTTCTCTACAAAGAGGGCCAAAATAAACAAAGAGGAGGAATGGTTGATTTTGAGTTTTTGCCTGTGACTAATCTTTATTATTCCCTTCGTTCTTAAATATTTGATACGTTTAAAATCTTGACACTATTCATAAGATGAGAGAATCTTTTAAATTACGGTTATTTTACCAAATACCCGTGAACTATTGCAAAATGCACCAAATACTCTCGTTTTAAAAATGCACAATATACCCCTATGTAAAAAAAAAAAAAAACATGATATGCCCTTGTTGCGCAACGGCGTCAAACAACTGTTAACTCTTTCTTCTTTCTTTCATCTCCTCCTTATTCCTCTTCATCTCTTTCCATTCCACCTACTATCCTTCAATCCAAAAGCCCCTTAATTCACCTTCTCCTTTAATTAACTTTAGGGATGATGATTTAATAAAAACCCAAATTATTAAGATTGCTCTTACCAAAAATCAAAGAGCATGGTAAGTTGAGAACAAAAGCTTTTCTTTAAATCATTACCCATAATATAATTAAAATTTGCAAAAAAAAAAAAAAAAAAAAAAATAAAAAAAAACTAANTAACTCTTTCTTCTTTCTTTCATCTCCTCCTTATTCCTCTTCATCTCTTTCCATTCCACCTACTATCCTTCAATCCAAAAGCCCCTTAATTCACCTTCTCCTTTAATTAACTTTAGGGATGATGATTTAATAAAAACCCAAATTATTAAGATTGCTCTTACCAAAAATCAAAGAGCATGGTAAGTTGAGAACAAAAGCTTTTCTTTAAATCATTACCCATAATATAATTAAAATTTGCAAAAAAAAAAAAAAAAAAAAAATTAGGATATCACTCATCAAATTTTTTTAAAAACCAAAATTTAACCAACAAAACCATCCAAATTATAAACCCAAAATGTCAAAACCCACAATCAACATAAGGAACAACATGTTGAATGAAACGAATTGTAGTTCTGGCAATATCAAATTGGAAATCGACAATGATTTTGAGCAAAAGAGAATCACGAGGAATGGAGGAGATGGAGGAAGAAATGGAGATTGTGAAGGGAAGATGGTCAGGGAAGAAGTTGAAGTTAGTAGTCAATATTATTTGCAGAAATGATGACAAAAGTGGCGTCATTGTTGTGGTCGAGGTTGTTGGGGCTTCCATGAAGAAGAGCACGCGTAATAACCGTGGAAGCATATAATTATCATTAAGAGCTCTAAAAATCAACTAAAACCGCTCAAACTCATGCAAATCACAAATTAACACCAAGGAACGTTATTTAATCAAAATAAAGCCACAAACTCAACTGTTAAGTATAAAAATCAACCGAAAATGAGGGAAAAACGCTATATAACACATGTATATCATTAATATTTGCAGAATAATAGTACAACAGGAACAACAACAACAACTACGTATTTGCATTCTATAAAGATTTATATTTTAATTTGTTTCTCTTTTAAAATAAATCTATGAGAGAGCGAAAGATAACTCATTTGGTTAGAGCTAACCGATAACATTTTAATTTTATGAAGCCGTGCGATTGATTCTCAACGCTTGCCCTTGTAGCTCCCTTCACACACTCACAAAGAGTCTAATATAGGAGTAAGTGGTCAATATGGGGAGAGAGTCCACCTTAGGTCTAAACAACCTTATTACAAAGAATATAGTTTTACAAGTTTTAGGAGGTTCCAACCATATGACAATAAGGAGAGCAGCCTAATAGAGTATATAAACTATTCTTGGGCCTCAACTATCAGCTTAAGCTTTTGTTTAAGTTAGTCCTCTAATAAGGTGGCAACGGGTATCCGTGCTAGCGTAAAACAAAGGACACAAGTTCAAATCTCATCCACCACTCCCTTCTAAGTAGAATTATTTAGCGCAGGGTATGAAGGGCCCATGCTGTATCCACACTTCAAACGGGCTCTGCAAGGTATGGGGATGGTATTAGCGCGAGCGTGACACAAAGGTCACAGGTTCGAATCTCATCCCATCCCTCTCTTCTAAGTGGCCGGAATCATTTAGCCCAGGGTATGGGCCAGGGTATGGGCCTCATATTGCATCCACACTTCAAGCCCAACGGTCTTTCATGCGAGGGGGCGTGATAGAGTATATAAAACATTTGTGCGCTCAACCATCAGCTTAAGCTTTTGGTTAAGTTAGTCCTCTAATATAGCCCTTAAGTCTCAAGTGTTTAACTCTTTCTCATTTTATGAATGTGTCATACTCATATGTGTTGTTTGGGTAGGCACATTGGCTTTAATAGTATGATTGGGTCAACATAATAAAATACATTAAAACACTCACCTAATATAGACTAAATTGAAGTACAAACATAAAACACCATGAAAGTCCATGTGTTGAAAGTGGAGAAAACATTATGGAACAGAATGTATAGATGTAGATATAAGCATTTTTGTTAAGTTGCTTGTTTGTTTATTGCTACTTCTGATTGAGTGTGTTAATTTGTAGAGGCTTGTTAGTTCGTTTGCTATTATGACTTCTAAAGTTGTAAATCTACTGTAATAACTATGTTGGCTTTCCTCAAAATTAAAATACTACACAAATGCACATATTTTGGTTGCACAAGTTATGCTGTTACATGTACAAGTGGTGTTGTAACATTTACAAGTAGTAGTGTCGTTACATGCTTTGTGTTACTACCCTTCTTATAGGGTTTAGATCCTATGGCAATAACCGAAGCATTTACAGTAGCCCAATACATGGGAGAGAAGGAGGTGATGGGTGTTGATTGTTTCGTGCTAAAATTGTCTGCTGAGCAAAACACCCTTGCTGATAGGAGTGACAACACTTCTGAGACCATCAAGCATGTAACATTTGGCTACTTCAGTCAAAAGAGTGGATTGCTAGTCTACTTGGAAGACTCCTACTTAACAAGAATACAATGCCCTGGTGCATGCCCCCGCTATTGGGAGACTACAATGGGCTCAAAAATTGAAGACTATCGGACTGTGGAAGGTGTTATGGTAGCGCACGCTGGCCAAACCCATGCTATCATCACTTGCTTTGGGGATAATCTCAAGTCGAGTCCCACTATCCTTCGAATGGAAGAGGCTTGGGTGATTGATGACTTTGCCTTCAATGTACAAGGGCTTTCTATGGATTACTTTATTCCCCCAGAAGAATTGAAGAGTAATTATCTTGAGGGGAAGCTTAAACCTGCTCCATTCTTCCCACTTAACCAATGATTGCAGATTAATTCGATCAATTCAACATTACTAACAAAGTTGATCAACCAAGAAGGTTACATATAATTAACAAGATTATTAATTACTGATTTTCATTTTTTGTTTTAACTTTTTTTTGTTTTATTTTATTTTTATTTTTATTTTTTTTAAAGTTTTGGCACATAAATTTTTGCCATTGTTGTATATAAATGTCAACAGTGAATACATACCTTTTAAGGTGCAATCAGTATAAAGTGGGTGGTAATGGTAATGGTGACCCCCATACTAGCCAACCACTTTAGAAGCATATAATACTTGCTTCACCTTGTACTCTTTGCCTGCGATATTGAAATGTGTTTTGGACTTTTAAGCTATCTCTTTCTAGTTTCTATTTTTTATTTGATCCAAACGACCAAGCGACAAATATATTGATAAATAAATTCAGTTGCAATAAATTTTTCCGACTTAAGAGGACAATCACCATCCTAAATTCTTATCAAGAACAAAAGAGGTTTTGGTGAGCCATCTTATGAGCGGCCACATTGGCCTCCCTACTAAAATGAACAGAACAAACTGACTCAAACAAACTAGCAAGCACTGATTAATGCCTCCCTAACAGCAACACCTAAGTGTGATTCTTACTCTATTAGCCTTAACATGTTGATAACTTGCAAGCAATCACTCTCAACAATGACTCTCACTACAAGAAAAACGCTGATTTGCGACGGACTATTTTTTACTTTGTTGGTTGATTATATATCACTCTCAACAATTCTAAAATTGTAAATTGTTAAATATGATCTATTCAAATCAAATTCGAGGATTAAATGATGTATAAAGGTATGCGTTTGTCTTTTTTCACTTTTTTTCTTTTTTCTTTTTTCTTTCGATTTTTTTTCGTGGTTTTTGAAGGTGGAGTTGGGTTTGTGGGTGGGTTTCAAAGTGGGTTTGTGGGTTGGTTTCGAAGTGGGTATGTGTGTTGGTTTGTGGGTGGGTGAGTTGGTTTGTGGCTGGGTTTCAAAGTGGGTTTTTTGGTAGGTTTCGAGGACGGCTTGTGGGTGGGATGGCTTGTGGGAGTGGTTGAGTGGGTGGTCAGTTTTGGTGAGTAAGTGAGTGGATGGGTGGGGGTGGATGATTGTGAGTCAGTGGTGGGGTTGCGTGAGGTGGTGGGTGAGGGTTGTGGTTCGTGTGAGTGCATGGTGGTTGGTGGGTGAGGGTCAATGGCGTGGATTGGTGGGGTGGTGGGTACGTAGTGCTTTAGCCTCAACAATTGGAGCCTCCAAAAACTACTGAAGTGGTTCGCATACAATGTGTAATACTACGCCACTACTATCTCCCATTACCACTCCCATGCAAACCCTATGACCTTCAAAAGTTGCACCATCCAAATTATATTGGCAACAACTTTTGGTGGTGCAGCCCATGCGATAGGTGCTCCTCCCCTTGTCTTTGTTAAAAACATTAATCTTTAATTTTAAAGTTACTATTATTAGCTAGTTATTAATAATTAATGTTAAAAAATAGATAGTGCTTTAAGACGAGAATCATTTTCATCCTTCATTTCTTTAGTAAATTATGACTTATATATGTAGTTTTGTTTCAAATGTAACACTAAGGAGAAAGAAGAAAAAAGAAGAAAAAAGAAGATAATATTAAAAGAGAAAATACAAGGAGAAGTTTAAGAAGAGAATTAAAGAAGAAGGTTGTATCTAAAATATTGAAGAATAAGTATAATTTTTATATAGGGTTGTAACCTAGTTTTATTTCTCAATGTAATCCCTATTTTTGTTTGAGTTAGCAATTTGTAAATTGTTATAAATCCTACCCTTAGTACATAGCTAGGTTAATTTCAATGCTATAAAATGACTACTAACTTTGTCCAGCCACCCATACCTCAATTATCCAAAGACCAATTTCAAGATTGGTGCATGAGAATGAAAGCACTGCTTGGTTCCCAAGATTTGTTGGACATTGTTAGTGATGGTTTCAAAATACCATATGGTGTGAAACAGAGTACCCAAACTAAGGAAAAAAAAAAGTCACGAACCAGTTTTGGAACTTGTTTCACAAAAAGGAATTACTTTTTGAACTTTTTTCTTATAGTAATTGTGAGGAAAATAAAAACAGTGTATTGTTTCCGTAATTTTCATGCAAGAACTTCACAATTTTAGGATAGCATAACACAAATTCAAGGAATTTGATGGGCTTTGACCTCACAATCACTCATAAGGGTTACTCACGACAAGCAAGGATTGTTTGCTCAATCTAAGCCAGAACAATAACAAGAAAACTTAACGCAGTATACGAAAAGAATTTAACTCAATTTTTTTTCAAATTCTATTCCTCGGGTTGAAGAGAAACGTGCCTTTCAAATAGGCTACAAGAAACCCTAAACTCCTAACTACAAATCCTATCTATTCAATATCTATTAAAAAGATAAAAATCAAATTATACCAAACTAATCAACAAGTAAAATAAATCCTAAAACTAACCAATCTAATCATGTTTCACAACCTCATGATAGATGGAGTTATCAACAAAATTTAAATACGAAAAATTAAATTAAACTACTAAAATAACAAGTTTTTAAGGGGGGATGAATTATCCAATTTAATCCACATCACCATTTGATGAGGTAAAAGCCACATACGCACAAGAAAAAAAGAATGAGTTGAAAGAAATTTTGAAGAAAGATAAATAAAGCATTGTTTTTTATGTATGCACGATCGGACGGAGAGACGTTTGTCAATATGTCACATGCAACCACAAGTAAAGAAGTTTGGTATAATTTGACAAAAATATTTAAAAGAGTCGAAAGTTCAAAAATTTCGCTTGTAAGCACAAGGGGTGAATTCGAAGAAATAAAAATTACTGATAGTGAATCAATTTTAGATTATGTTTCTTGACTAATTACAAATGTTCTCCAATAAAAGTTGAATGGAGAGAATATTGAAGATAAAAATATTGTCGAAAAAGTACTTTAATTATGCAATATATAATTTAATCATGTGTCTCCAGCCACAGAATAATCAAAAGACATTGATACTACTTTATCAATCAAAGAGCTTATGGGTTTAATAATTTAGAATGATGGACCCGTTGCGACAGAGTAGTCACTTAAATCAAAATTGTCTTCAAATGAACAAAGAGGTGGATATCGACGAGGCGCTTTTCATGGATAAGGTAGAGGTCGTGGTAATTACCAACCTCGCAACCAAAGTTATGAGAGAAATTATGGCCATGGAAGAGGGTCAAATAGAGGAGGAAAAAGTTTTAATGATTGTGGTAAGACAAAAGACGTTCATTGCTTTAATTGTCAAATACATGGACCTTATGCATCATAATGTTGAAGTAAACCAAAGGATCGAGAAAATCGGTTGAATTATACAGAATCGTCAAGAAACAATGAGGAAAATCCTACATTGTTGCTAGAACATGAAGAAGCTATTAATCAATAAAACATGTTTTTTGTTTCTAGTGCGAGCAACCACATGTATGGCAGAAGAGAATATTTTATTGATCTTGATGAGAAATTAAAGGATATTATAAGATTGGGAAATTCATCCAAACTACATGTTTAAGTAAAGGGAGAATACGAATATTTCAAATGAATGGAAATGAAGATTTCATTTCTAATATTTATCATGTACCAAATATGAAAAGTAATATCCTTAGTATTGGACAACTACTTGAAAAAGCATATGTAGTTCATACAGAGGGCGATATTACTCCTTAAAGATAAGGGTGGAAGAATTATTGCTCAAACAAAAATGGCAAAGAATCACATGTTTCCACTGAAACTAAACATCAACATACAAAAATGCTTTTATGTTATTTTGAAAACAAGTCATGGAAATGGCATAAAAGTGTTGCATTTACATTTCAATGGCCTAAAACTTTTGCAATCAAAGAGTATGGTGCATAAATTTCCTACCATTGAAGATCCTAAACAAGTTTGTGAGATAAGTATAATGGGTAAACAAGAAAGACTTCCATTCCAGAAGGGGTTATCATGGAGAGTGAAAGCACCATTGGAATTGGTACACACGTACACACGGATATATGTGGACCATTGGAGCCAATATCCTTAGGAAGTAATTGCTATTTTAGTAACTTCATTAATGATTATAATAGGAAATTATGGGTGAATATGCTGAAGACGAAATCAACTGCATACATATTGTGATATAAGGCTCGAGTAGAGCTAGAACGCGAATGTAAGTTGAAAACACTAAGGTCTGATCGAATAGGTGAATATATACATCAAATATATTAAAAAATTTATGTAGAATTACAAGTATTCAACAACAATTTATAGCCTTCTATACACAACAAAAAAATGGAATTGCCGATAGAAAGAATTGTACAATCTTAGATATGATACGAAGCATTTTGAAAAGAAAGAGGGTTGTCTAAGAAATTTTGGAGAGAGGTTGTTGCATGGACAACATATGTGCTAAATCATTTTCCTACAAAAAGTGTGAAGAATATGACCCCACAATAAGTGTGGGGGTGGTGAGAATCCAAATGTTGAACATCTTCGAGTACTTGGGTGCATTGCTTATGCCCAAATACTCGAAGCAAGAAGAATGAAGATAGATGATTGGGGCGAAAAATGTATCTTTATTGGATACAACTCCCAATCCAAAGCTTATAAACTGTACAATCCAATCACTAGAAATTTGATTGGGAGTAGAGTTGTAATATTTAGCGAAGGAGAATCTTGGAAATGAGACGATCAAGAAAAAGAAAAATAAAAATAAAATGAGAAAATTGTGCTTGAAGAATATGATATTGATGAAAAGATATATGAAAAAACTCAACCAAGGAACTTAAGAAATGATAATGCCGCATCATCACCATCAATTGAAAGACAAAAATCATCAAAAACACCTATTAAGATGAGAAGGTTAAGAGACATTTATGAAAACACAATTGAAGTTGAAGAAGTTGATTTATTTTGTCTATATGCAAATCATGAATCCATCAATTTTGAAGAAGCTATGAGAGGAAAGGAATGGATATCTACTATGGAAGAGGAGAATTAATCAAGAGAGAAAAAATGATACGTGGGAGCTGGTTATATGCCAAAGGGCCACAAAGCTATAAGTGTAAAATGGGTTTTCAAGAGTAAAAGAGGTGTAGCTAGAGGCATTGAAAAATACAAGGCAAGACTTGTAGCAAGAGGTGCAGCTAGAGGCATTGAAAGATACAAGGCAAGACTTGTAGCAAAAGTTTACAAGCAGAAGTATGGTGCAAATTATGATAAAGTATTTGCTCTTGTAGCTTGTATTGATACTGTGAGAATGATGATTTCTCTAGTTGCGCATCATAAATGGATGCTATACCAACTTAACTTAAATTTGCATTTTTAAATGGTGTTCTGGAAGAAGAAGTTTATGTAGAACAACCAAAAGTTTTTATTATGAAGGGTCAAGAAGATAAAGTGCTTCATTTGAAAAAGGCACTTTATGGCTTAAAACAAGCACCTCATGCATGGAATGCACCCATTGATGGTTATTTCAAACATGATGGTTTTACCAAATGCTCGTACGAACATGTTGTCTGCATAAAGAATAATGGTGATGATATTTGATGTGAATTTTCGTAAGAACAAAAACTCATACGGATAGTGAAACTAAATTCTTGAATTTCTAAAGGCCTTTCCACCAAAGTTCTTGAATTTAGGTTGATTAAATAGTCTTTGATTAAAGCCTAAGCACCCTCAAAGGCACTAATTAATCTACAGAAGAGTATAAAGGAAAATATCCACCAAGTGACAAAGAAATTCGAAACTATTTTTTTAATGTAGGGCTTTTTGATGGGAATAATCCAAACTTTCAACTTCTTTCCAGTTTTGGTCCCGACTTTTGAATATGTATAATCCAAACTTCAAAAAAAAAAAAATCCATTTTCAGTCCCATTTACTGGTAACTGAATGATACGGTAATTTCCTCACTTAATTGTTTTCCCTCCCTCACAAATACTGATTAAGTGACCTTTACTTTAACTACCTTCCCCTCTTATTTATGCGTTTTTTTTCTTTCTTTTTTTTTTTTTTCGTTTTCATCTTGTTCTTTATTGGGCTCCATTTTTCTGGAATTTTGGATTGAAGCAGCTTAAGTTGAAGTTTTGAATTGAAGCAACAAAATCTTGCAATGGCCAGTCTTCAAATTTTTCGTTGCTTTGTTTTTGGTTGATTTTCGTGGTCATTGTTGTGGTGTTTATTGATTTTTATTTGGAAATGTTTATTAAAATCAATTATTAGTTTTTTTTGTTGTGTTGGTTGTGCATGTGTAAATGACTGTTAATTAGGATCTAGGGTTTCGAAATTGAGTGTTTTTTATTGTTAATTGAAAATTTTTCAATTTTTGTTTCATGTAAGGGAATGGTTTTGTGACTTTGAAAATCTGGCATGGGGGGAGGGGGGGAGGCGTTTGAAAAGGACTCGTCTTGTGTTCTTATTTATGTTAGGAGACAGTATAGAACCTTTCAAGTTGATGTTGATGAATTATGGTGGTGGTATTTGTTAGAACTTGGTAAAAAGTGTGGATATGCTAACAATGATAAGGTTCATTATCTTGTTCCTGGTGAGATGATGGAGAATGGGTTGAGAAATGTGTATAGTGACAATGAAATTAGGGAGATGATGAAATTTGATTTGGAAGAAAGAGTGTTGGTGCTTTATTTGGTCAATGGAGTAGATGTACCTGTGCTTGACAAGGAAGTAGAAAATTTTAATCCAAAATCTCCTAGGAAGAAACTGACACCATAAAGGGCTAAACAAGCTCCAATTAGGAGAAGTCCAAGGCTAATCAAAAGCAAGGGGAAGATGTAGTTGTGATGGAGTGTGAGGATGTGAATGAGAGTGGTTTAGATGCAGTGGTTATGCAGTGTGACCACTGTGAGAATCCCACAACAAACCTCATAAAACAAACAAAAATACAAAAGAATAAAAAAACAGTAAAAAGCTGGACCACTTCAAAAGATTCTTCCACAAATGCACCATTTAGTAGTTGTAGTCAACCCTCCTCTTCTTTATTTCAAGTAGATGAAGCTATTAACACTCATTCACCTGTCATTCATACTCAAAACTCCCAAACTTTAGCTCAACCACCTGAAACTTTGACTCAACCTGTTCAACCTTTTGCTCAACCAAATCCAAATCTTTTCTAAACCATCAAAACCACAAATGTGCCTGCTGATTGTGATTGAGATGAGTGTAGACAAGATGAGCCTCTAACATGGCAGCAGCTAGTGGGTGATGAGGTAAGTTCTAGTGACTCTAACCCTGTTTATGACCCTAAAAATGCATCTGGATCTGAATCCTTGGGAGATGATGATAGTGATGAGTATAACAGCATAGTGGTTCTAGAATATGAGGAGAATGATCTTCATCAATTTGTAGATGATATTGAGGCGGAGGAATATAGATCTGATACCACAGATGAGGAGTATTTTGCAGCAAGGGAAAGAGTGAAAGGCACTAATCAACATTTATGGAAGGATGCAAAGGAACTGGTGTCAGCTGCATCTGAAAGGAAAGATGATAATGTGCCATATGACAAGGATGGTGATGGTGCTGCAAATAAAACACAACAGCTTTCAGATTATGAGGACTCTGAGAAAGAGGAACACACTCCCCCAGCTTCAGATGAAGATGAAACTATTCATGAAAGGAGGGTCAAAAGAGGAGATCTAGTAAGTGACCAGACTGATTTTGGATCATTTAAATGGAGAGTCGGGCAAAGGTTTGCCACAAGAGAGAAGTTTAAGAAGGCATTCATCACTTTTGAACTTTAAGTATTTTACAAGGGAGAAACTTGACATTTGTAGTTAGTAACAAAAATAGAGGACAAAGAGTTGGAGTTAGGAGTTCCAATGGTTGCCCTTTTAGCGTTTATGCTTCATGGGATACCAGGAGAGGTTGTTTTGTAGTAAAGTCTGTCATTTTGGGACACACTTGCAGTAGGATTATGCACAGAAATAAGCAATTGAAATCTGCATGGGCAGCACAACAATTCATTGAGGTTTATAAGGCAAGACCACATGAGCCTGCTAAGGAGATAGTGGAAGCTGTGAAATTGGCTTTTAAAGTCATTGTCAAAAGGGACATTGCTTACAAAGTCAAATATCATGCTCATAGGCAACTTTAAGGATCCATGAGACAACATTACTGTAAATTAAGGAGGTACATTGAAGCAATAAAGAAGGGTAATCCTCAAACAATAGTTAAGCTAGTTTGTGACCCAAAGGTCAAAACTGTACCACCAGTGTTCCAAAGATTCTTTGTGTGTTTTGATGGTGTTAAAAATAGTTAAGCTTTTTAAATGAAGACTTTCCTTGGTGGGCAACTATTAGCAGTAGTTGGTAGAGATGGGAACGACCAAATGCTCCCTGTGGCATGGGCTATAGTTGAAGGGGAGAACAACTCATCTTGGGCTTGGTTTTTCAGACACCTTCAAGGTCATTTAGAACTTGCAGATGGAAGAGATCTTGTGATCATCTCATATGAACATCAGGAAAACTCTTGTGCAAAGATTTACAACATTATGGATTTTTTTCCTACCTAACACTTACTTGCTATCAATTACTGTTTGTGTATATGAAGGCAATCCTCAATGCCTCAGTTGTTGTGTTTCCATGTGCCGAGCACAGGCACTGTGCTAGGCATATGTGTTCTCATTGGCACAAAACTTACAAAGGTGATGAGTACAAAATGCTGTGTTGGAGGGTTGCAAAAGCTTACAACTTGACTGATTATAATGATGCAATTGAAGACATGGAGAAGGTCAATCAAGGTGCTGCAGATGCATTCAAAGCATTTAACCCTGAGTTGTTTTGCAGAGCATTCATGAAAACTGATACCAGGGTAACTTGTATAACCAACAACATGGCAGAAACCTTCAATGGTTACATTGTTCAGGCTAGAACCAAACATATCATATACATGCTTGAAGATATCAGGGTAGCACTTATGCAAAGACTAGTCAAGAAAAAACAAGACATGGATAAAAGTGGTAGCCTTGTATTTCCCATAATACAAGCTAAAATTGACATAAACAAAGAGTTAGCTGTTAAATGTGAAGTTCTTCCATCTACTGCAACAATATTACAGATAAACTACTACCTTGACAGTTTAACTGTGGATTTGAAGGCTAGAACATGTAAATGTAGAAGGTGGGGTATGAATGGATACCCATGTTGTCATGCAGTTGCAGCTATCTTTTTCCTAAGGCACAAACCAGGAGACTATGTTGATGATTACATCAAGAGTGAAACCTACCTCAGAATTTACTCAAACTCAATACCTCCTATAGATGGAGAAAATCATTGGCCACGGATTGATACTCCATTGGACCCTCCTCCAATAAAAGTTGGTCCTGGAAGACCAAGAAAGAATAGAAGGAGAGATCCACTTGAGGACCCCAAGAGGCCAGGGAAGCTGAAAAGGCATGGTACTGAGATGACTTGTAGCATTTGCAAGACAGAAGGACATAACAAAAGAAGGTGCTCAAGAAAAGACCAACAACCAGTGTAGGTCAACATTCCCATTAGAGGTAGGAGAAGACCATGAGTTGATGGTCAACCTCAACCTAGGACTGCTCCAACTATTGATGTAAGATCTGCATCAGCTGAGCCTAGTCAGCTAGGAAGAGGAGGTAGGGCTTTTAGAGGAGGAGGGGATCAAGAGGAGGAGTAATCACTAACAGTAGAGGGGGAGCAAGGGGAAGAGGAAGAGGAAGGGGGAGAGTAAGTGCTTTTCTACTTCCCATTCAACCTGGTTCATGTACTTGTATGTCATATATGTTACATTCATGTTGAAACCAGTTTAACTAGAATATTTTTGTTGTGCGGCAACCTCAAGGTTATGGAGTATTAATTTGAGCTGATGGTGCTGCATTTGCAAATGTAAGCCTAGTTCAATTTCTTTGCTTAACATTAGTTAAATTTCAGTATCAATTTGAACAAGTCAATTTCAGTTACAAATGCCACTGTGTTTCAACTTTGGTTGCAGGTTCCTGGTTTTGTGGGGCCTCGTAGACCTATTTAGGCATATGTTAGTTAAGTGTTAGTAGATGAAGACAATTTCCTTATTAGTTTAGTGTTATTAGATGATGGTAAATGATGTAAGGATAGTGTGCTATTTTGATGGTGGAATATTTTGATGTAATTGTGTGCTATTTTCAATGTATTGAACAAGGGGAAAACGATGTTTGATCCCACTAATTGTATAGAGTCCAGCTTACTGATATGTGCCACTACCACCATTTCAAGTTTTATAGTTAGTTACTTATGTTGCAAATTGAAGTTTAGTAAACAAACTAGTTTGCAAAGAATGATGAACAAGTCAAGTAACAAAAGCTTAGTCTTTCATTCATATTCAATCATTCATCAGCTTCACTGAGTACAAAATGTGGCAATAAATATGGCCACAAAACCAGTTTTTTATAGCTTCTAATACTACACCCCATAATAATAATACTACTAAATACCAACTATTTCCCAGCTACAACTACTACATCCCATATCAATCAATTCTTGAACATTAAAAATAAGCAGAACGCAATCCATGAAACCACACATAAACACAGAAGCTTCCTATCAGGCTTAGCAGAATACATTCCCTCCATCATCTCATTTGATTTAATAGCCAGCTCTTCAATTTGCTCCAGTTTCCTCTGCTCTGATAAAACAACCTCTCTCACCCTCCTTTCCAGCATTTCAATCTTCATCCTCAACTTAGCATTTTCAGTTGCACTCTCTAAAAGCCTCTGCTACATATCATGAATTTCATCAACCTCGTCAACCCACTTTAAGAATTTACATGATTTCTGTAAAAAAAAACCCCAATTTAATTTTACATAAAAAGTCTCTACAATAACACCCTAACAACATCAACAACATCAAAAACCCTAACACCAAAAACAATAAGTAAACCAACAATTTAGCATCAAAATTATAATTAAAATAGTGATTCGTCACCAAAAACATGAATTTCACTTACATGCCAATGAGGACAGCCATAGAACTGCCTACCCATAGTTGGACCACTGTATCTGACAGTCCTTAATGTTGCAACTTCATTGTGGTAGCACAACACTACAGGTTGTTCAGATCTTCTCCTTGAAGAACTTGGACAATCAATCGATTGCGATTTTAGAAGGGAATACATGATCAGAAAAACAAAAAAAAGAAGAGGAGTTCGATTTTTCAGAATAAAAAAGAAAAGAAAATGGAATGAGAAAGATGAAGATAAAGATGCAAATGATTTTGTTATTTTATAAAGACTGTGTAATGGTGGTTGAAGTTTTAATTAGGGCTTTTGATGTTAAGTCAAATTAACGGTCATATTGGTCAACACACACAACAAACCACTGTTTACCTACATTAACAGGTAAACATGTAAATGGGACTGAAAATCGATGTTTTTTTTAAGTTTGGATTATACAATAATATTCAAAAGTTGGGACCAAAACTTGAAGGAATTTGAAAGTTTGGATTATTCCCATCAAAGAGCCCTTTAAAGTAAACAAAGAAAACTTTTTCATAAAACTCAAAACTGATTTGTTACAATGTTAATTGAGACTATTTATAGCTATAGCCATCAACTAAAATCCTAACAAAATTGTAACAATCTTAACAAACCCTAAAAAAACTAGAAACTACCTCAACAAATTTGTCCCTATCCTAAATACACGCCCAAAACACAACAGAAGACAAACTTATCAACAAGTGGATAAGAACAACATGTCAACTTGCACAACAACTTGCAAAACTTGATCTTATCTAACCAACAAATCTTAACTAAGCAAAATTTTATTCTAACACCCTAACTAACTAACTAACAAACAAGATAATCATTAAATGAAAACCAAAATACACGTGAAAATCAAGAATCCCAAGATCTTGAATTTCCACCCAAAAATCACGCTAATAACCCTTCTTCATTTTGCTCCATTTTCAAGAAAATGTCTTTAATCTTCAAGAAACCTTTCAAGATTCTCTTTTAATCAAGAAACCTTTAAGAAGTCATTTTCCAGGTCTTTTAGGTTGAAAATGATGAACTAGAATCAACAAGAAATTAAACACACAATGCTTGAAATGAGAAAAACCCTAGCAAAAGCAGTAGGAAAAAACCCATAGGCAAAACCAACTTATTCCCCTAAGTCCACCAATCTTCCCCTTGATTTGCGTGCCACATAAGTGTGTGTGACCATGCACACACAAAACCCTATCTTTGATGCACCCATATGGCTTGAATCTCTATAAGCAATTAACTCACCCATGGTTGCACCTTTATTAGCATTGATAAACAAACCTTCGAAGTTGTGATCACTAGTAGAAAAATTGGATTTTGCTGCGCCCCATTTGCTGCGGTTCTTTGGGATTTTTAAAGAACTGCAGCAAATAGTTGTTGATGATACACATGAAAAATTATTTGCTGCGGTTGTAGCATCCTAAAAAAAATAGTTGAAGCCCAGCCCAAATGAAGTGGTATAAATGCAAAAATCCTCCAACAAATTTTATTCTTTCTAACCCTAACCCTAACCCTCACAGCCTCACTGATCTTACCTCTTCTCTTCTCTCCCTCACAGCCTCACTCGTCTCTGATCTTCTCTTCTCTTCTCTTCCTCACAGCGTCACTCGTCTTCTCTTCTCTCCCTCACAGTGTCACTCGTCCTCTCTTCTCTCTCATCTCCCTCTTCTGATCTTCCAAGCAATTAGTACCAATTTTTTGATTCATTCAATCAATTTCTGATTCGGTCGATTCCTTCAACTTCCAGAAACGGTTCAAAAATAGGTCGAAAGATTCAAAACGCTGTGAAAAACGGTACTAATTACTGCGGTAGATTGTTGAATTACAAGAAAAATGGAACTCCTTTCTGGAATCTTCTTACAAATTACTCCAATTCGTGATGATCAAGTTCGTGTTATCAAGTTTATTCGGTAGTTCCTCTTTCGTAACCCTAAATTTTCAATTATTTGATTTTACTTTGATGTGTTTCGTGTGTGAATTTTTCGGATTTTTTGTCTGTGTTACTATCTTTGTTCAAGGTCGTAATTGTTATGGTTTTAGTAGAATTGGAGATTGAATAGTGTATTAAACTTAATCATGATTTTTTTTTTGTGTTTTTTTGGTGATGTTATATTAGTTAGAGATTATAAATGATTGAATGTGAATGCTTAATTCTTATTTTAGTAACTGCAATTGGAGAATTATACTCTTTTTTATCAACCCTAAATTGGGGAATTAGGGTTTTATATATTTGGTATGAAAATATGTTTTGTAATCGAAGTTTTCACTGTTGATTAGTCTTATGATAAAGTAAATGTAGTAAATTCTTTGATATTTAGTGGCAATTTCATTTGCATTTGGTTTGTTGAATTCGTTGACAATATATTGATTGAACTTTTCCAGCTTATATAGTATATGTACTTCATTTTCAGTTTCAGTTTCAGTTTCAGAGGAAGTTGTGTTGTATAATATATTGGGAATGTATAACTAAAGTGTGTTTGCGCTCACGTGATTGCTGCTGAAAGACATGTTCAAAAGTAGTAAAGGTTTAAAGAGGTGAATTTACGCGTGAGGGCAAATATCAAACACGTTATGTCTGAAGATGATTTCTTTACTATGGAATGTAGGTTGAGGTCAGTAAATTCACTGAAGGAGTCAATGACAAGGCAATGCATCCTAATGGCTTGCCTGAATGCTTGATACGCTACGATATGATTTTTAGTATATTCTTGTTTCTCTTGGTTGTCTCTGATGTTGTGTATGGCTTATTTTATTCAACAATGTTTTGCTTTGAAATTTGTTATCTCAGCTTGTCAGAAGGAAGCAGCTTTGGGTTCCATAATGGAGGTTGTTCAGACTGTGAAGCAGCCACGATCTCTCAGTCAATCTGTGTTAGTGAGAGAGTGACTGAGTGAGTTGAGTAAGCGTGAGAGAGTGAGTGACAGAGAATAATAGTCTCTGTGAGAGAGACAGAGAGAGAGAGAGAACAATTGCATCTCTTATGGTGATGCAATTGTTGAATGATGATCGAGTCCCTTATAGTCCGACAATTGCTTGATAAAAAATGAGTCCTTTTTCATAAGACACTAATTATTTCCAAATGATGAAGGGACTCAAGTGATGACCATGGTCAACATCATTGAGGTTTGAGTTGCTCCAGGCTTAAAAACCTGTTGAAGTAGCCTAACTCGAATGGTGGGTGATCGTAACCACTTCCCTGATGGAGATTATGTCAGCAAAACATAAATATATATAGTCTATTGCTGTGTTGTTGTGGCTGCGGTTGTGTTCTTGTGGCTATTGCTGTGATGTTGGTTGAATGATGAATATATGAATGCTTGTGAATGAATTTTGCTTGTTTATATATGAGTTATGAATGAGAACACTATATAAAATAAATGATTGAATGAGACTACTATATAAATAAATGATTGAACAAAAGAATGGTTGAATGAGTAATGGATGCTGGAATGAGATATTTAGATGAGATTGAGCTTATGATTGATTTTATGAATGAATGAATGGGTTTATTTATGAATGGTAATGCTTGAATGAATGAATAAGAATAGGAATGGTTGAATGAATGTATAGATATGGTTGAATAGAAGTGTATTTTTTTGTGATAGAAGTGTAATTCAATTGAAAATAATTGATTCTATGTATGTATAACATTTCAGCTTCTAATTTTGCTTTAAAATGCAAAAAAAAAAAAATTTATTTTTTTGGGTGCTTATTTGCTGCGGTTATTCACAAAACCGCAGCAAATAAGTGTTTTTTTTGGTGGGAAACTGCACTATTTGCTGCGGTTTTACAAAGAACCACAGCAAATAATCCTGTTTCCCTCCAATTTCTGGTGTGTTATTTGCTGCGGTTCAAAACCGCAGCAAATACCCGGGAAAAAACCGCAGCAAAATGCATTTTTGGTACTAGTGGATACATACATGTATTGCTATTCACACTTGTATCAATATTCTTATAGTGAGTTTGTACGTTGATGATATAATATTCACTGAGATCAATAACAAAAGAATGTTCGAAGATTTCAATGCAGCAATGTTCAAAGAATTTGAAATGACTGATTGTGGACTTATGAATTTCTTTCTCTGAATAAAAGTACAATAACTTGAAGATGGGATATTCATTTCAAAAAAGAAATATGCAAAAGAAATTCTTGGAAAGTATAAAATGGACTCATGCAAACCCATGAGCACTCCTATCGTAGCAGGGTTAAAGTTAACAAAATATGGAGAAGGAAAATTAATTATTTCAACTTTATGGAGTTGGGTTTGTCAGTAGATATAAGGAAACACCAAAAGAATCACATTGGTGAATTGCAAGGAGAATAGTAAGGTACAGAAATGGTACCATAGATTATGGGATGTTTTACTCTTATGGAGATGAAGCAACATTATACGGTTATTCGGGTAGTGATCGGGCCAGAGATCAAGATGAGAGGTAAAGTATAACTAGGGAAGCTTTCTATCTAGGTTCAACTGCTTTAACTTGGGATTCAAAAAAATAACCAGTTATGGCATTATCAAGTTACGAAGTAGAATTTTAGTTAACCCAAAAGGCATAGCAGTGAACTCATAGTGCCCATATCTCGTACGAAAGTCCTTCTTGGTATGTCCTCATTAGCAACCCTCAGTTGATGGTATCGTGACCTCAAATGAATCTTTGAAAACACAGTGGCTCCTTTTAATTGATCAAACAAGTTATCTATCCTCGGTAGTGGATGCTTATGTTTTGATTGTCACCTTATTAAGCTCTCTATAGTCAATACATAACCTCAAACTCCCATCTTTCTTCTTCACAAACATTACTAGTGCTCCCCAAGGTGAAGCACTAGGCCTAATGTAACCTTTTCCCAACAAATCTTGCAACTGCTCCTTCAACTCACCCATTACTGCAGGCGCCATCCTGTAGGGTGCTTTGGAAATAGGTGATGTTCCTGGGACTAAGTCTATGGTAAAGTCAATTTCTCGTTTATGTGGCATCCCCAGAATCTCTTCCCAAAATACGTCAAGAAAGTCCCTTACTACCTCAATATCCTCGGGCTTAGCAGTCTCAACATGATTCACATCACTCATACTACAAAGGGAAATTGCAAAACCTTTCTTCACAAACCTAGAAAACCTCATTATTAGTGACACTATTTTGTTGTGTTTTGGCCTTCCCGCCCTCCAATAGCTCACCTTCTTACCCTTATTTATTATCGAGATCTTCTGTAGTTCACATAGAATCCCAGCCTTATGCTTACTCAACCAATCCATCCCAAGGATCACTTCTAAGTCACCTACATCAAACTCGATTAGGTTAGCCTTAAACTCCACTCCCTTAATTTCAATAGGAACATCCTGAAATCTCCTTGAACATTGCAATTGTTGTCCTGAAGGTAATACTATTGACATATTTACTGCATCTACTTTTCCCAACACAGGCTTTAACTTTTCTAGAATCTTAGTGGATACAAAAGAGTATGTTGCACCAAAATCAAACAAAACTTTAACCTGAAGAGAGCGAATAGAAAAAGTACCAGTAATCACATCCTTATTAGCATCAGCTTCACTTCGAGCCATCATATTCAGCTTACCAGTGTTTGAGGTCTTAGTTTGTCCTCCTCCATTCCCGCTCCCATTCCTATTCCCGGTTTGAGGTGTCACCTTTCCTCCCATATTTCCCTGGAAACCCTTTTGCTGTCCCCCGGCTGAATTCCTCCTAGCTTTAGAATTATGTCCCTCCTTTCCTTTGCTCTTATAGAAGCACTCATATTCACGGTGTCCAAGTTTTTTACATCACCAACAAGTCACTGGGTTCCCTGCACAGTCCTTTCCGAGGTGATTGTTAGGACAATTCTTACAATAGTACACACGCCCTACTTTACTAGCCATCTGAGCCCTATTCCTGTTTCCAGAAGTAGGCTTCCCAAAGTTTCCCCTATTACCCTAGAAGAGGTTGTTGAAACGAGGTCTCTTAAATCCACTATGACTTCCTTGTTGGCTGAAGTTTCCCCCACTATCCTTCCTTTTCTCCCTCGTCTCACCTTCCTTTTGTACCTCCTTCTTCTTTTGGTCTATGGCATACAGGTGTGCAGCTCTACCATATAAATCATCCCAGGATTCAAATATCTGTCCAGCTAATTGTGACTATAGGTCTAAGGGTAATCCTCTTTCAAAACGACTAGCCTTCAACCTCTCAGTTGCTACAGCCTCAAGAGCAAACCTAGACAATTCTATGAACTTAGAGTAGTACCTAGTGACAGACATACTTCCCATCTTAAGCTCTAGAAACTCCTTAGCCTTCTGTTTCTGAAGAAACATAGGGTAGAACTTAATACGAATTTGCTCCAGAAACATATCTCAATTAAATCCAGGTAAAGCCCTTATTACAGCCTCATTTTGTGACCACCATAGATTAGCTTCTCTTCTCAGGTAGTTAAAAGCATGGTTCACTTTAAGCTCCACTGGACACTCTACTACCCCAAACAACTTATTAAACTCTCTCAACCATCCCTCTAGAATAGTTGGATTGTGCTCTCCTTGGTATGTGGGTGGCTTACTTTAAGAAATCTTCTTGAAAAGTTCCCAAGTAGGGTCACTACCATTTCCATTTCCTCTGGCATCTAACTGTTCAGCAACAGTAGCTAATTGCGTCACTACTTCATTTAGCTGATTGTTGTTACGTTCATCCATTCTATTTCTCCTGTAGAGGAAAAGACCTTTATATTCAATTTTGTCTAACTACAAGTTAGAACAACATGAACATAAATCATAAAACACTTTCTCATTTCGTCTCGTAAAAGAGTTTCATTATTTTAGAGCTAATGATTCACTTTGTTTTGATTTTTTTACACAACCATTAAAATAAAAATAAAACACATCAGAAATAAAATTAATCCCTTTGTTTTATTCTACTTGAGGATTTATTTCATAAAAGAAATTTATTACTTAACTCCTCTTATCATTTCCTATGGCTCGGTGCCACTTATTCAAACTAATGTAACAATAACTTAAACTGTACAACTAAACATCAGAAACATTAAACAACAATAGCTAAATCAGATCAAAACAAAGTCTCTAAACATTAACATTATCTTGCTTGTCTCTTGACATCACATATTTCTTTGGTATGAATTCAGGGTCATTGTTAGTGTCGACCTTCATTTCTTCTTCTTCTTCTTCTTCCATTTCTTCCTCAGGATCTGATTCTTCTTCATCTTCTTCAGAATCGGTTACCAAATTAACATACACTGGAATTACTGGATGTGGGTTCTCGATTTCATAACACGAACTATCCCTTGACTCATAAGTCTTCGAACCCGTAGTAGTCTCCTTTACCACCAGGTCTTCACTTCCTTGGCTATCTTCTGGGCTTGGTGTGAATGGGGTCTCATCACTTACATTCATTTCCTAATACTCTTGCTCTTTCCTAGCAAAGTACCCCTCCAAAAATCTCCAATCACAACCCCATTGGCCAATTGCATCCTTATACTTAAAATAGCTCGGAAGGCCTCCAACAAAGTGGAAATCACTAAACTTTGCCTTGATCTCTAAATAGGTTGAACAAATGGGCAAGCACCTAACAATCAGGGCTGATACATGGTCGGGCTGATCCCATTGTGGCAACTTCAACACAGTACTCATATACCAACAGTAGAACCGTATTTTCCAGACATACTAAGGTGGATTTTCGTAGTCTTTCTTCTCCAAAGTTCCTATTTGAGTATCTTTACAAGGCATACCATATGACATCCTGCACAAAACTTAAGACCAATGGTCCATCCTTCCCAAAACAAAACAAAACAAACTAGTAGTTCTACAAAAGGGGTCTTGTGGCTAACATACAATTTCCTTTACACCCAACTATTCACATAAGCAACACCGTAAAATATAAACTTTAATGCATGAAAGAACAATAGTCTATCCTACATGCCCAAACTTCCTACCCAAGCTCACCACATGGTATTAAAACAATAACACATAATACATACCTTAATTCCTTAAGTACCTGCACACATAATTTATTTTTCAAAACTTTCCATTTTCAAAAATTATTCTTTTTAGAAAAATTCCCTTTTCAAAACTTTCCAAAATAAGAAATTTCTCTTTCCAAAAATAAAACATAGGGTACCCCCAAAATAAAATTTATTTTATTTCAAAATTTAATCTCTAGTAACCACTTAGTAACACCCTGGAAATTCCTAACTTCTTACTTGATATTTTTTCGGAAAACATATTATAAATATTAAGGATTATATATATCAAAACTTCTAAATATGAAAAAACCAAAGTATTACTGGCACCGTGATAACGACTAAGGCATTTATCAAAGTACTACATCGGAACTCTTAAAACCAAAAACCAATTTAAAACTAAACTTCAAAACAATCTCAAAACCAAATCCAAACCAACATCCAAAATAAAAATCAACTTAAAACTTTATAACATTTCGGAACCATATTAATGGTCCTTAAAACCAAAACCAAAGTCTTTTGGAAATAAAACAACATCTCAATAAATGTTAGTAATTCATAAGCAATACAAAATAAAGCTACAAAACACAGCAAGCGCTCTCACTCCAGCCCATCATGAAATGACATATGCCCACTTGTACATGCAACTTTTCTTTTACTAGACAACTACTCACCACAAGTGGGTCATTGTAGGGCCAAGTCCAAGACAAAGCCATGCACACAAAACAGATAGTCAGGGAAGCTGAGTACATAACTACTAAAGACAATGCAACCAAGCAATAAGAAATAAAACATACACACAACTTACCTTTGACAACCTTTCATCTGTACATGGACTCAACCAAATTAATTATTATATTTAAACTTATGGATCCTACATCGAACAGGTTTCCTCCTTAAAAATCATCGCCCTATTGGGCACCAACTTCGGAGCAACTCCAAGAAGGTATTAATATGCCACATAAAGTGACGGAATTCCAGTGCATTAAATATAAAGAGTACAACGTATTGTACCCCAATTAGAAGTCATAGATCACTATTCCATATGACTCCTCCCATTGTTCATGCTCAGCGTATATACGTTCCAAGAGTTTTGATGCAAGTCCTCTTACAGTTTGCATGATTAACCGGTTTAACAATGTTATGACTCACAAGCGACAACACATAAAAACATGCATCAAATAAAGCAAGCCATATTAATTATCTTCAATTTAAGGTGATTCAAGATTAATCTTATGTGTGTCCTTTAATTAAACTGAATTTCCTTTACCACACATTAACTATGAGTGGCTAAATATTTATTTCCTCCTTGACCACGCATTAAATTGTGAGTGGCAACATGTATAAAATAATTGCTCATAACTTCTTTTAATCACGTGAATAATTATTCACAACTACCTTTCTTGTTGATTAAGTAACTAACCAACTTAAAAATAAACTTCATTCCTTTAATAATAAACTATTGGCCATATTATCTTATCATATCATTTCAATTCAATCTTATAAAATTTATATTACTATTTAACATGGAATGTCAACATACTTTAAAAATCTTGCTTCTGACAAAACTTGTCATGCACATAAATTCATGATTCAAACATGCGTAACAATATTTCATATAATCAATGATCATCCAAGCATGGATTGTAATTCCTGTGTTTGTCTTTAGTACTTACGTACCTTGTAAAATAATGGTGTTCCGCCACAACTTCTAGAAGTGGACCAGATCAAAGTCTCCTACATAAGGGAAAATCGAAACTAAATTAAAACATTGTTGACTAAGTTCTACAACAACTATAAACTAACTTCTATGTTGGAAATTTTTCCATAACATTCCTTATATGGTCTCTATTCAATTCTATACTACACTATAATTTTCTATTGTATGATTACTTGGTTTCCGGGGCTTATTTATACTTTATAAAACATTAATATAAATTTCATGCCACTTTAGAAAAGTGGACAGGAATTAAAATTACAAAAAATCCTTAAAAATCTTTAAAAACAACATAAATCAATCATACAATGTATTACTTAATTTATATGATCAATTCATGCTAATTACATACTTTAAAAGCCTAATTATTCACTTTATAAAATCTGGTCAGCATGTTAAACATGCTTAAAATCACTTTTAAACTTCATAAAACATTCTAAAAATTATATGTAACATCATGGAATTAATATGGGATCGTACTAGCATAATATGAACACTTAAAATTTACTTTAACTTGTTTTTATAAAAATTTCAGATTTATTTATTAAATTTAAAATCATGAAAAACTCATAAAAACATAGTAATTTCATGACAAAACTCTTCTACAATCAAATAACATAATTATGAAACCAATTTATGCTTTAAAATAATTTTTCATAAGCCAAAACATGTTCATAATATTGACCTATTTCCATTGGAAGAAGGGAATGGGCCCAGGTAGTCGATACCCCATACGTCAAAGATCTTAACCTCTAGTATCCCATTTTGGGGCATCTCATAAATTTTTGAAATATTTTCGGTCCTTTGGCATGCATCACAAGATAACACAAAATCTCAAGCATCCTTAAACAGAGTAGGCCAATAGAATCAATATTTCAGTACCTTAAACATGGTCCTGGAAGGACATGCGTGACCTCCATAGGTTGATGAGTGGAAATGGCTTAGAATCCCATAAAACTCCCAATCAGGAACACACCTTTGGAATAAACCAAGCACATTCTCGAAACAGATTCTGGTCATCGCAAAAATATCGCCGAACATCATGTAAAAACAGCTTCTTTAGCTATGATGAAAGATTAGGAGGCGGGAAACCTCCTGCAATGTAATTAGTTAAATCAGCGAACCATGGTGATTTAACTGCAACACAAAGTAAGTTATCATCGAGGAAGGATTCATCTATAGGTACAAGCTCTGCATTTTCAAAAGAATTCTGGATAGATGATCAACTACTACATTTTTCGCTCCCTTCTTATCACGAATTTCGAGGTTTAATTCTTGTAGTAATAAAATCCATCTGATCAACCTTGGCTTTGCTTCCTTCTTGGCCAGGAGGTACATTAGAGCAGCATGGTCAGTGTGAACAACTACTTTTGAGACCAATAGATATGATCGAAACTTGTCAAGTGCATACACAACTCCTAGCAACTACTTCTCAATGGTGGCGTAATTAACTTGAGCTGGATCGAGTGTCTTGCTGGCATAATAGATTGCATGTAGAAACTTCTCCTTTATTTGGCCTAGAACCGCTCCAACTACATAGTCACTACATCACACATGATCTCGAATAGGAGGTCCCAATCGAGGGACTTAATGATAGGTACAGAAATAAGTGCCTCTTTGATCCTGTTAAAACACTCAAGACATTCATCAGTAAAATAAAAATCTGTATCCTTCAAAAGTAATTAGGTTAGTGGTTTCACAATTTTAGAAAAAATCCTTAATAAACCTGTGATGAAAACCTGCATGACCAAAAAAACTTCTTACCCACCTTAACATTCACCGGAGGGGGAAGTCGCTCGATTACCTGTATCTTTGTCTTATCTACCTCAATACCTCTGTCACAGATTAAATGTCCAAGCACCACATCTTCGGTCAGCATAAAGTGGCACTTTTAACAATTCAGCACTAGATTCACCTCTTCACATCTCATAAGCAGTTTTGTTAGATTTTCTAAGCATGAATCAAATGAAGTTTCATACACACTAAAATCATCCATAAAATCTTCCATAATACACTCAATGAAATCATAAAAAATGCTCATCATGTAACATTGAAAAGTAGCAGGGGTATTACATAAACCAAAAGCAATTCTATGGTATGCAAAAGTACCATAAGGACATGTAAAAATAGTTTTCTCTCTATCATCTACATGAATGGGGAGGGGGAAATGATCCTTTTTAGTAGCGGTATTTAATTCCATGTAATCAATACACATACACCAACCTGTGAAAACTCTGGTGGGAATCAATTCATTTTTATTATTACGCACAAAGTGGTCCCACCTTTCTTAGGCACTACTTGAACTGGACTAACCCATGTAGAATTAGGAAATAGAATAAATGATACCAGCATCAAGTAATCTCAGGTTCTGTTAATGTTTAAATTACTTGTTCGGTATCATTTAATTTCATCTAAGAATGCATATTTCAAATTAGAGGGATGGAGTTTCATCTCAGGTTTCATCTAAGAATGCATCAAGCACTAACTAATACTCTAGGGCAACTTCAAAAATTGGCAATTGCTCCTTGAATTCAATTCCACTCCTGAAAGGTCTTGGATCAACTCATCTGACTCCATATTGCTCTCACCTGCAACAACATACAAGCACAAAGCGACCTTTAGAAGGTCCTTTTTGAGGAGTCGAGGCAAGTCGTCACAAACAAATTCATAAATAATATCAATTCTATAGTAGGATTGCTCCAACACGAGGCTTTTCAATGCACTATCAAGGTTAAAGTTATCCCTGTCATCACCTATAGACATAGTTAGACTACCATTTTTCACATCAATAACAACACCTGCAGAAGACAATGAGGGAGGACAATCACAACACCTACCATTTTTCACATCAATGTGTGGAATTCCTAAGAGGGAGGACAATAAGTTTACCGATGCTTTGGGTAAATTGGCATCGATGATCTGCATCCCAAGTTATTTAACAGAAATGCCCTTGGTTTTCGAAAAAAGGCAGCCCAAGTGTGCATCGTATTTCAATATGTCCATCCTTTTTTTCCATCTTCTTCTTTTCAAGTTCTTTGTAGTCCTCTCGAGTTGGAAGAATGTAAACCTATTGTTATTCTAAGGGTTGAAATCCCTTCTTGATTCCATGGTTATTCTAGGAAAGTATCCTTGGTTGACAAGGATAGAATTTATCACCAAACTCGACTGAGGATCGAAATCAGAATGAGCTTTGTCTCCCTCCTCAATTGCAACAATAGAGAATCCCCATAAATCTTCATCACTAGTATCATGTTCAATGTTGATAATGGTTGATCCATTGCTTAAATATTCATAGGAGAAGCATCAATAGTGACTACGACCCCTTCTATCGTGAATTTGATCTTTTGGTGAAGAGTATAAGGAACCTCCCCCAATTCATGGAGCCATGGTCTTCCCAAGAGGAGGTTGAAGCTAGACTTGATGTCCATAACGTGGAATTTGACTTTCTTCTCTATTGGGCCAATAGTTAGGTTCAGCCAAATTACCCCCATGGTGTCTCTCCTTATGTTGTCATAGGCACGAATGGCTTGATTACTAACCCGAAATTCTTCCTGAAGCACCCCGAGCTTACGATCGGTTCTCAAAGGGCAAACATTAATAGCAGAACCATTATCAGTCAAAGTCATAGGTATATTGGGTTGTCTTCTTGTTACGGTGATGTAAAGTGCTTTGATATGACCCAGCCCTTCGGCTGGAAGGTCTTCATTGGAAAATGTGATGGAGGGCTTGTGTGACATGAATCAAGGTACATATAATCAGGACAACTCGATGGTTTGGTTGATGCAACAAATAATAGTGCAACATTGGGTGAACTGGTGGCCTTTGGTGACACAAGGAAATTAGTGCATTTAAGGCTAACATTTATGTGTGCATGATCACATGCAACAACTAATCCTCACCAAGTGAAGTCAATAGTGTTTGTGGTAGCATATGTTAATTTTGTTTATGCTAAAATCTGCTCTAGCTAGCAAACCTTAGCTGGTTCCGGCAAAAGCTAAATAATTATTGGTTTTGTTTGTCTTGATGCAGAAATAAAATAATGCAAGGACGGGAGTGGGGGAGACACCAGATGTGGTGACGCGCAAAACCCCCCCTAAATTCAGGGTAAAAAACCGCGGGTGGCTTTGAGTCCACCAGTCCACTAGTTAATAAGATTGTTTACAATTACAATGTATGATGCTAGCTAGGTAGCTAAGTAGTTCTAGTCTATTGCCGCTAAGTATCTAGCTTAGATAATGTAAATAGAATACATGTTGTACGTACAAATGAATAATAGTAATTAAGTATTGATTTTCTTACGATTGCCTTGTGTGTTGTATCTTTTTTCCTTCCTCCTATTTATAGAATAACTGCTCCTCCTAGCCGTTTTCCCTTCTTAGAGTTGGTTGCTTCTTGTCGAATTTATGTAGCTTGGATTATGGGCTAGATTCAAGTTGATTTGAAATGTGGTAACTATTTTCTTGGCATGATCTTCTCAATATCTCCGACTCTAACTTCCACGTTCTCCTTCTTCTAGAAGCATCCTGACTTATTCTTCTTCTGACTCCTTGATTTACGGACCCACTATCTTGACCGATTTTAACCTGTAGCTGCTAGCTCAGTACCTGCATAGCTGGCAATCAAGCTGGATTATAGGTAGAAATTTTTGCCATAATAATTTGCCCCTAACTTGTAAGCTGGGAGCGCTCAGCTACCAGGTTGCAAGTTACCGTTGGGGATCAACACAGTTTCCAAACAACAAACGGTTATAATCAGAAGTAATAATTGACTTCTTAAAAATAAATGAAAGGAAAATATGAAAAGATTTGGCAGTTAATAATCAAAAAATATCTGTTGTTCCCTTCTCTTCCCCCTATAAATAAGTGCCCTTTCTCACTCTTCTTCTTCACCTTTGCGAATTTCCTTAGGAAGAGAGTTCCAAAATTTGATTTTATATCTTTGTGACTCTGCGAATTTCAAGACAATTTAGCTTATCAAGTACTGAGATCTTATCATGTTTTGCTTCCTTATTCAAGTGTTTAGTTATAATTTAGAAAACATGGGTAGCTAAGGATAACGTGGTGAGTGTAATAACAGAGGAGCGCCTACAACAGGTTGCGATGATGGGTCTCTTCCCTGAGTCGGCTAGATTAGTGATTCCTACCTCCAGCCAGCGACCTGAAACTTGTTCCTCTGACCATGTATGATTTGTCGAGTACCTTTTAACCATTGGGTTTACCTTCTCTTTGGCTGGGTTGATTAGGTTGGTTCTAGAGTGTCTAGGTCTAAGCCCGGGGCAATTGCAACCATCTTTTTGGAGGATTTGCAAGGTGGCTGAGGAAAAAATTAATGAGTGGGAACTAGATTTTAATCTAGATGATTTATTAGCTGTATACTCCATCAGGAAGGTAGGGCCTAGGTACGCTACCTTGAAGGTTAGGGTAGCTGGGATCAAGCTGGTGGATGATGAGGGGGCGCTTGATAAGGGTTGGAAGAGTAGGTACTTCTTTGTGGAGAAGTCCTCTCTTGGTGAAGAGGGAAGGTGGTTGGTTGGTGGATGGAATGCTACAGGTATTTGTATCGTTTCTTTGCTTAGCTTTTTAACACTTTTATTAATCTAGTTCTTACTTACTTTCTTTTGCAGTTCACTCTCCTCCGCCCCTAATCACGAAAAGTAGGGCTATCAGGGAATTCCTAAGCCATCCTATCAAAGAGAGGACCTTTGAAGCTGCTAAAGAACCTACGACTACCACTCCAGCTATGTCTTCTATTAGGAGTTCCTTCTTGCTTGTTGGTAACTGTTTCTCTAGGGAGTGCACTATCTGTCTAGCTATGTTTGATATTGGTCCAATCATACCTAACACTGACCTAGCTATATTCCCTGTAGGTGTAAAGGAGATGTCTTTTGAGGAGGCCAAGAGGAGGGTTTTGAAGAGGAAAACCGCCAGCAGCAGCACAACTAGCTCTGCGAACACAGGTTCGGGGCCCGTGGAAGCTACTGTTATCATGCCTCCTCCTTCCAAGTTCCCTTGGTCATCCAACCCCGTTCCTGTGGATAACCTGAAGCTATCATTTCCTCCTACCTTCCTAGCTAAGGAAGGTGTAGAGGAAGGGATGTGGTCTCATGCCGAGAAGTTGCTATTCCCAGCTGCTAGGCAGCGCCTCAACAACCTCTCTCCTGAGGCTGTGTTGGGCCACGTAGCTAGTCAATCCCTTCAGCTTAGCTATTTTCCCAGTGAATTTTATTTGTGCGTATTCTACTACTAGCTTTTCCTAACTTAATTTAACTTAGGCCCTCCAAGGCGCTTTAGCTGCCAAGAGCTTCGTGAAGGGGTTCACTGCTAAGCATGGCCAGACGTTGCTCAAGGTGGAAAAGCTGACAACTGAGAACGAACTCCTTAGGACGCAGCAGGCTGAGCTGAAATCCAACTAGAAGAGGATTTCAGGTGCATACTGGAGGAGAGGGAGAAGGAGCTGTAGGGCAAAAATGAAGAGCTGCTGAACAAGAACAAGAAGTTGGAGCAGGAGCTGGAGGACCTAAGGGAGGAGAGTAGGGATGTGGCTGGTTTTTCCCTCACGAGGTGGAGAGCCATGAATGCTTATGAAGTCTATCATAAGAGGGTTACAGCTAAGGAATGCCAAGCTGTGGTAGACGAGTACTTGGAGTATTTTGGCAGCTTGGCTGACCTCCTTCGTGCTTCCTCTGAACCGGTTGATGCTGCTCCACCTGGTGATGCTGCCAACTTGGCTGGCGAGGGGGAGGCAACTACTGTGGGGGAGAGTCCTACCCCTATAGCTGTCCTTCCTCCTACTGAGAGCCAAGCAGGAGGGGTGCTGGAGCCAGCTAATGAAGAAGCTTAAAGTTCTTTCCTCTTTTGTGTTCTAGATCATTAGCTTTTTAATCATTGTGTTTATCAAACAATGGCCTTAAGGCCATTTTTAACTTGTATTAACCTCGTATTTATTTAATTTCAATGCTTTCTATGATTTTCCTATTTTGCGTATAATATTATAGCTTGAAATTATTATGCGTATATTCATGATTGCTAGCTAGCTTTTAGTTAGATCGTATGCATACCTTGTGTCGGGTAAGTGGTGAGGCTACTTTATAGGCCATCTGGGGGCTGCTTGGTTATGTGTTTTAATTGCTAGGGCAGCTTCCAGCTAGTATCCACTTCCCCTTTGAAAGCGTTATAGCTTTGAGTGGTGTCTGGGCCTTAGTTGCTACTCTATATGGAGGATCTGGACTCCTAGTTTGCCTATCTGGGGCATGCTTATGCTAAGAAAATTGTTAGTTGCGGTTGTTGGTGTTTCCACCAATGACTTTTAATGCTTAAGTTAATCATTCAATGACTCTATAGTTAAGAAAATAATATCATAGCTAGGATAGTTGTGTTAGCTTGGCTTACTTGCTAGCTAGGTTGTACTTTCAGTATGATCTAGAAGTGGTACACCTTCAGGTTGGATGTATTCCAGCTTCTAGGTACTTCTTTTCCTTGTGTTGTAGCTAACCTGCAAGCACCATTGCCTATGACTTTGATGACTTGGTACGGTCCTTCCCATTGCGCAACTAATTTTCCTGCATTCTCTTCTTTGGTGTTGGCAAAAACCTTCCTCAGCACCCAATCCCCTAGCTGAAATGCCTTTGCTTTGACGTTTTTGTTGAAGCTTTTGGCTACAATATTCTGTTGGGCAGCCATTCTGATGAGTGCGTTGTCTCTTAGCTCTTTTAAGGTATCAAGATCATTAGCTAGCTCTACTTTGTTTGCTTCTTGTGTCATCAGTTCGTATCTGGCTGTCGGTGTGACTATCTCAGCAGGTAGTACAACTTCACATCCATGTACTAGGGAGAAGGGCATTGGGCCTGTAGCTTCCCTAGGTGTGGTTCTATTAGCCCACGGTATTCTAGGTAGCTCTTCCGCCCATCTTCCCTTCTTAGCTTCTAACCTTCTCCTGATCCCATTAATTATCGACTTGTTGCTTGACTCAGCTTGCCCATTTGCTTGTGGATACCTAGGGGTTGATGTAGTTAAGGTGATATTCCATTCGATGCAGAAGTCTCTTGTTTTGTCATTTATGAATTGCGACCCATTGTCACACACGATCTCAGATGGGACCCCGAACCTGCATATTATGTTGTTCCAGATAAAGGAGACAACTTCTTTGTCTCTAACCTGCTGGTAGGCATCTGCTTCTATCCATTTAGATAAGTAATCGGTTAGTGCTAGCATGTACACTTTCTGGCCTGGAGCTGGTGGCACTTTTCCCTCGATATCCATTCCCCATTTCATGAAGGGCCATGGCGTTAGTGTTGGGTGCAAGACTTCAGAGGGTTTGTGGGACATGCCAACATGCCTTTCTTTGAATTGGTAATTATAATCTACTTCCTGCTAGATATTTAGCTAGGAAATATAAATAGAGTTTAAGTTGTACGTACAATAGTAATAATAATAAAGTATTGATTTTCTAATGATAATGTTGTGTGTTGTATCTTTTTTCTCCCTCCTATTTCTAGAAAAACCGCTCCCCCTAGCCGTTTTCCTTTCTTTGACTTGGTTACTGCCTTTGGAATGTATCTGGCTTGAATTCTGGACCAGATTCAAAATGATTTGAAATACGGTTCCTATTTTCTTTGCATGGTCTCCTCAATATCTTTGACCTTAACTTCCACGTTCTCCTTCTTCTAGAAGCATCTTGAATTATTCTTCTTCTGACTCCTTGATTTACGGACCCACTACTCTGACCAATTCTATGTTGTAGCTGCTAGCTGGGTACCTGCATAGCTGGCAATGAAGCTGGATTATAGGTAGAAATTTTAGACATAACAATTTGCCCCTAACTTGTAAGTTGGGAGCGTCAGCTACCTAGTTGCAAATTACCGTGAGAGATCGACACGGTTTCCAAAGAAAAAACGGTTATATTTAGAAGCAATAATTAACTTCTTAAAAATAAATAAGAGGAAAATATGAAAAAATTTGGCAGTTAATAATTAAAAAGTAACCGTTATTTCCTTCTCCCCCCCCCCTATAAATACGCCTCCTTCCTTACTATGCTTCTTCACCTTTGCAAACTTCTTTAGAAAGAGAATTCGAAAATTTGATTTTATTTCTTTGTGAATTCGCGAATTTCAAGACGATTTAGCTTATCAGGTACTGAGATCTTCTCCTTCTCTCTTTGTTTTGCTTCCTTCCTTTAGGTGTCTCAAGTTTTTGTTAAAGTTTAGGAATCATGGGTAGAGCTAAGGATGATGTAATGAATGTAATAACAGAGGAACGCCTACAGCAGGTTGCGACGATGGGTCTTTTCCATGAGTCGGCTAGATTAGTGGTTCCTACTTTTAGTTAGTGTCCTGAGACTTGTCCCCCTGACCATGTGTATTTCTTCGAATACCCTTTTACTATTGGGTTTACTTTTCCTTTTGTTTGGTTAGTTGGACTGGTTCTAGAGCGTCTAGGTCTAAGTTCGGGGCAGTTACAACCATCTTTTTGGAGGATTTGCAAGGTGGTTGAGGAAAAAAGCGATGAGTGGGAACTAGATTTTGGGCTAGATGACTTATTAGCTATATATTCTATCAGAAAGGTAGGTCCTAGATACGCTAACTTAAAGGTTAGGGTAGCTGGGAACAAGCTGGTGGGTGATGAGGGGGCGCCTAATAAGGGTTGAAAAAGTAGGTACTTCTTTGTGGAGAAGTCCTCTCTTGGTGAAGAGGGAAGGTGGCTTGTTGGTGGATGGAATGCTACAGGTATACGTATCGTTTCTTTGTTTAGCTTTCTTAATATTTTTGTTAATTTGGTTCTTACTTACTTCCTTTTGCAGTTCACTCTCCTTCTCCTCTAGTCATAGAAAGCCAGGCTACCAGGGAATTCCTAAGCCACCCTATCGAGGAAAGAACTTTTGAAGCTGCTAAAGAACCTACAGCTGCTACTCCAGCTATGTCTTCTGGTAAGGCTTCCTTCTTGCTGGTTGGTAACTGTTTTTCTAGGAAGGCTATTATCTGTCTATCTATGTTCAATATTGGTCCAACTATACCTAACACCGGTCTAGCTATGTTACCTACAGGTTTAAAGGAGATGTCTTTTGAGGAGGCCAGCAGGAGGGCTTCGAAGAGGAAGACCGCAAGCAACAGCACAACCAGTTCTGCGAACACAGGCTCGACGCTTTGGAAGCTGCTGTTATCATGCCACCTCCTTATAAGTTCCCTGAGTCATTCGAACCTGTTCCTATGTATGACATGGAGCTGTCCTTTCCCCCTACCTTCCTATCTAAGGAAGGTGAAGGTGTAGAGGAAGGGATGTGGCCTCACGCCGAGAAGCTGCTATTTCCTGCTGCCAGGCAGCGCCTCAACAATCTCTCTCCTGATGCTGTCTAGAGCCACGTAGCTGGTCAATCTCTTCAGGTTAGCTATTCTCCTAGTGAGTCTCATGTATGCGTTTTCCTGCTATTCGCTTTTCCTAACTTAATCTAGTGTAGGCCCTCCAAAGCACCTTAGCTGCCAAGAGCTTCGTAAAAGGGTTCACTACTAAGCATGGCCAGATGCTGCTCAAGGTGGACAAGCTGACAACCGAGAACGAACTCCTTAGGATGCAGCAGGCTGAGAAGGTGGACAGGGCGGTGGCTGAACTGAAATCCAAGCTGGAAGAGGATTTCAAGTCCATGCTAGAGGGGAGGGAGAAGGAGCTGGAGGGAAAAAATGAGCAGCTGATGAACAAAAACAGGAAGCTAGAGCAGGTGCTGGAGGATCTAAGAGAGGAAAACGGGGATGTGGCTGCTTCTTCCCTCATGAGGGGGAGAGCCATGAATGCTTACGAAGTCTACCATAAGTGTTCTACAGCTAAGGATTGCCGAGCTGTAGCAGATGAGTACTTGGAGCATTTTGGCAACTTGGCTGACCTCCTTCCTACTTCCTCTGACCTGGTTGATCTTGCTCCACCTGGTGATGCTGCCTGCTTGGCTAGCAGGGGGGGGGGGAGGCAGCTACTGTAGAGGAGACTCCTACCCTTTTAGCTGTCCTTCCTCCTGCTGAGAGCCAAGCAGGAGGGGACCTGGAGGCAGCTATTGAAGAAGCTTAAAGTTGTTTTTCGTTTGAGTTTTTAAACATTATTTTATAATTATTGTGTTTATCAGACAATGGCCTTAGGGCCTCTTTTAATTTTTATTAACTTTATATTTCTTTGATTTAAACACATTCTATGACTTTTGCTGTTTTGCGTATTATGCCAAAATGTTATGCGTATATTCATGATTGCTAGCTAGCTTTAAATTAGATTGTATGCATACCTTGTGTTTGGTAAGTGGTTAGCCTACTTTATAAGCCATCTGTGGGCTGCTTTATCATGTGTTTTGATTGCTGGGGCAGCTTCCAACTAGTATCCACTTCCCCTTTGATAGCGTTATAGCCTTGAACAGCGTCTGGGCCATAGTTGATAGCTAGTATTTGGACTCCTAGGTTACCTATTTGCGGTCTGCTTATATAAAGACAATTGTAAGCTGCGGTTGTTGGTGTTTCCACCAACGTCCTTTTAATGTTTAAGTTAATCATCAAATAATTTTGTAATAATATCATAACTAGGAGAGTTGTGTTGACTTGTCTTACTTGTTAGCTAGGTTGTGCTTTCAATCTGATCTAGAAGTGGTAGACCTTTAGGTTGGATGCATTCCAGCTTCTAGGTACTTCCTTTCCTTGTGTGGTAGGTAACCTGTAAGCACCATTGCCTATGACCATGATGACTTGGTACGGTCCTTCCCATTGCGCAGCTAGTTTTCCAGCATTCTCTTCTTTGGTGTTGGCAAGAACCTTCCTTAGCACCCAATCTCCTAGCTGAAATACCTTTTCTTCGACATTTTTGTTGAAGCTTATGGCTACTATATTCTGTTCGGCAGCCATTCTAATGAGTGCGTTGTCTCTTTGCTCTTCTAAAGTATCCAAGTAATTAGCTAGCTCCACCGTGTTTGCCTCTTGTGTCATCAGTCAATATCTGGCTGTTGGTGTGACTATCTCAGCAGGTAATATAGCTTCACATCCGTATACTAGGGAGAAGGGTGTGGTCATGTTAGCCCAGAGGATTCTAGGTAGCTCTTCCGCCCATCTTCCCTTATTAGCTTCTAATCTTCTCATGATCCCATTAATTATCGACCAGTGGCATGACTCAACTTGCCCATTTGCTTGCCGGTACCTAGGGGTTGATGTAGTTAAGGTGATATTCCATTCGCTGCAGAAGTCTCTTGTTTTGTCACTTATGAATTGCGATCCGTTGTCACACACGATCTCGGATGGGACCCCGAACCTGCATATTATGTTCTTCCAAATAAAAGAGACTACCTCTTTGTGTCTAACCTCCTGGTAGGCGTCTGCTTCGATCCACTTAGAGAAGTAATCGGTTGATGCTAGCATGAATACTTTCTGACCTGGAGCTGGTCGCCATTTTCCCACGATATCCATTCCCTATTTCATGAAGGGCCGTGGCTTTAGTGTTGGCTGCAAGACTTCAGTGGGTTTGTGAGATATGCCAGCTATCGCATTTAGCTACATATCTATTTGCGTTCTCCCGAACGGTCGGACAATAATATCCGTAGTTGAGGATTCTGTTTGCTAGCGACCTTTAAGCTATGTGCGATCCACATTGGCCATCATGGAACTTCTTTAGTTGTTTCCGCCATTCTTCTTTTTCTAAGCATCTTTGGAGTATCCCTCTAGCTAACATTTTGAATAGCACTCCCTGGATGAGCTGGTACCTGGATGCCTTGAACCTAACCTTTCTAGCTTCCAGCTTGTCCTCTGGCAAGATATCGTGCTGCAGATAGTCATAGAGAGGTTTGGTCCATGATTGGTCGTTGGTGGCTGTTTCTTGGTTTGTTGTAGTGAGTACTAGCTGATTTGCGGGTTTGCTTATAGCGGGGCCAACTATGTGGATTATGGTTATAGATGTTAAGCTGCTCTTCCTGAGAGCTGAGCCCAGGTTAGCTAAGGCGTCAGTTTGGGTGTTGTGATCTCTAGGTATCTGAGTAATTTGAAGGGGGTGAAGTAAGATGATGCTTGCTTGGCTAGCTCGAGGTAACTGGCCATTTTGGAGTCATTAGCTGTGAATTCCCCTGTGACTTGGCTGACTATAAGCAAGCTGTCACTGTACACCTCCAAACCTGTTGCCCCTAAGTCTTTAGCCATCATCATACCTACAATCAATGCCTCGTATTTTGCTTCGCTGTTAGTTGCTTTGAAGTGGCAAGCGATGAGCCGTACTATACCTAGCCTGGCGCGTCTGAAATTGGAGGAGCCATCTACAAACATTTTCCATACCGGGTTGACCTCCTTCATCTCCGGTTGTGCAGCTTGTTCTAGATCAGGACTAAAGTCAGCCACAAAGTCAGCTAGCGCTTTTGATTTGATTGTGGTTCTTGGGTGATATCGTATGTCGTAGCTGCTCAATGTAATTGCCCACTTTGCCATTCTGCCAGATAGCTCTGGCCTTTTTAACACAGCCTTAATAGGATAGTTAGTCATGACTAGTATAGGATAAGACTCTAAATAATGTCTAAGTTTTCTAGATGTCGTAACTAGTGATAAAACAAGTTTATCCAATGAGGAATATCTAGTTTCGGCATCTAGAAGTGACTTGCTTACATAGTAGGTGGGAAGTTGCTGATTTTCAGCTTCCCTTGCTAGGACTGCTATTACAACTTTACCGCTTACGGCTAGGTAGAGCTGTAAGCACTCTCCAGCTTGAGCTTTAGATAGCAGGGGTGGCGACATTAAGTACCGCTTCAATTCTTTTAGAACATTTTCATGGTCATCTGTCTATTTAAAACCTTCATTCTTTCTTAAAACATTGTAAAACAAGTGACATTTGTCAGATGACCTAGAAATGAAGCGGTTTAATGCTGCTACCCTGGCAGTCAGCTTCTGCACTTCTTTTAGATTTCTAGGTGAATGTATGTTTATTATAGCACTAACCTGGTCGGGGCATGCTTCGATGCCTCTCTGGGTTACTATGTGCCCTAGGAACTTACCTATAGCTACTCCGAACGAACATTTTGAGGGGTTAAGTTTCATGTTGTATTTTCTTAATACCTCGAAAGTTTGTCGTAGGTGCTCTATGTGATCGTCATCTTTCTTTGACTTTACCAGCATGTCTTCTATGTACACCTCCATTGTGTCTCCTAGCTGGTCTTTAAACATCTTATTGACCGGCCTTTGGTAGGTAGCTCCAGTGTTCTTCAATCCAAAGGGCATGACTTTGTAGCAATATATTCCTTTATCTGTCATAAAGGTTGTCTTCTCTTGATCTTCTGGGTGCATTAGTATTTGGTTGTACCTGGAGTAAGAATCCAAGAAGGTGAGAATCTCATGTTCTACCGTTGCGTCCACCATAGTGTCTATATGTGGTAAGGGGAAGGGGTCTTTCGGGCATGCCTTGTTTGAGTTTGTGAAGTCTATGCAAACTCTCCATTTACTGTTCTTTTTGCCGACCACCACCACGTTAGCTAGCCAATCTGGATACTTCACTTCCCTTATTTTCCCAGCTTCTAAGAGCTTTTGCACCTCTTCGTTGATTACTTGGTTCCTTTCTGGTGTGAATTTCCTCCTTTTCTGCTTCACTGGCTTCATAGTTGGATGCACGTTCAGCTTGTGTGTTATGACCTCTGGGTCTATACCTACCATGTGTTCGTGGGACCATGCGAAACAATCTGCGTTCTCCCTTAGGAAGGATAAGATTCTCGTCTTCTGGCCTTCGGTCAAGCTGCCTCCTAGCTGGACCACTTGCTCTGGCTTAGATGGATCTAACGCCACTTCATCTAGCTGTAGCTCGCCAGGTCCTGTTATCGCTAACCCTTCCTCTAATTGCTAGATGTTTGCCAGCTTCGGTTTTCAACGTCCTTTTGTAGCAATCTCTTGATATCTTTTCATCTCCTACGTTTGTTAATACTCCCCACGATGAAGGGAACTTTAGTGCTTGGTGGAAGGTGGATGGTACAACTCTCATCTTGTGGATCCAAGGTGTCCCTAGGATGACGTTGTACGCAGAGGGACAATCTACCACATTGAACCTGCTTGTCATGTTCACGCCTTGTGCCCAAGTCGTTAGATTGATTTCTCCTTCTGTGTGCTTCATTTCTCCACTGAACCCCACCAATACTTTAGGTGTCTTGGTGATGTCAGCATGTTTCAGTCTCATTTCTTTTAGTGCGCTTTTGAAGATTATGTTGGCTGAGCTGCCGTTGTCCACCATCACCCTCTTGATGAGGCAATTACTAATCTGCAGGGAGATTTCCAAGCCGTCGTGATGATCCTCCTCTTCTACCTTGCATCCATCGAAGGAAATGGTCATGTTCTTCAGCCTTTTGTCTTCCTCTGATTCAAGCTGTCCGGGTTACTTGGGGTTCCTGTTTCATCTCTAGCAAAACGCTTTGCAGCAGAGTAGGTTAGTCCGCAAATTTCAGATCCACCAGATATTAAGTTAATTACCTTTGACGTAGTAGGTGGAGGGGGTGGCCCTGGCTTCTTGGTTTCTTCTTGTGGTCAGCCCTTCTTATATAGCAGGTGGTTCAGGTACCCTTTCTTGAGCAGGTAGGCAACCTGCTTTCTGAGCTGGAAGCATTCCTCCGTGTTATGCCCATGGTCATTATGGTAGCTGTACCATTTCGTCTGATCCTTCAAGCTATCCGGCTTGTCAGTTCTCTTTGGCCAACGCACAGCTTCCCCTTGCTTGTGCAACACGTTTATAATGCCGCCAGTGTCCACGTTGAAGCAGTATGACTCGATGCTGGGATAGCTGCTAGCTCCGTAGCGATGAACTGTTACCTACGAGGAAGAAAAAGGGTAGATGTTTTTAATAGATTCACGTTTAGGATACAACTGATGCCTCTAGTTGCTGTGTCGTTGGCTAGCTATCTTGCGGTCGTCATAAGCTGGCCGGGAAGCTTCATCTTCTTCCATTCTGACTTCAGCTAGTGCTCTGGTTTGCACTTCGTCGAAAGTGGACCACGGGTACCTACTCAGCTCCTCGTACAAGCTGGATCTATACGGCAACCCTCGCCTGAAGGCATCTATGGCCGTGGAAGAATCTAGGTTAGGTATAGCTATCATCTCCTTGTTGAATCTGTGTAGGTAAAATCTAACAGCTTCGTTGGGTCTCTGCACTATTCTGTAAAGGTCACTGGACTGCTTCTTTATGGCATGACTGCTTGCGAACTGCTGGTAAAACCTATTAGCCAACCTGGAGAAATCTTCTATGGTCCCCGGCTTCAGATTCATCAGCGATTGTAGCGCGGGACCCGTGAGGGTTGCTCCAAACGATTTGCACAAGGTGGCCTTCACTCTTCATCGGGAATAGGTAGTGGCATCAGCTTCTGCTTGTATTGGGAGACATGATCAACTAGATCTGTTGTCCCATCATACAGCTTGGCGAACGTCGGGATGTTCAGCTTCTTTGGCACTTTTACCCTGGCCACTTCCTCGTCGAAAGGCGACAAGGCGTAGTTGCGCTGGCTTCAGTAGCTACGGGGATTGGGGCTCCCGACAACTTGGATAGTAGCTAGTACAGCTTCCGGTTCTGTTGCCGTAGGAGCGCCATCTCCTTAGTAGGTTTCTTCTTGGGCTAGTCATCCTGGTCCTCTCCAGGTTCCTCTTCTTCTTCTTCGTCCGACGTGTTGTACTCGCTGTCGCTTTGGTCCAAGTTCGCCATGCTGGAGATTTCGCTTGTATACCTCTTCCTTGATTTGTTACTCTTTCACAGATTCTAGCTCCTTCTTGAGGTTGTCCATAGTTGACTGTGACTCCACAACTGCTTTCTTGCTATCCTCCTTGACGTTTTCCAGCTCGGCTCGGGTCCTCTCCAACGCCTGCCTCATCTCTTCCATAGCCTTTTGAGATGCTTCGGATGCCATAGGGTGGGATATTTTTTGTTATGTCGAGGTGACGGAATGTGTTTGAGTGAATGGATTATCTAGCTACAGCCCCACGGTGGGCGCCAAATTGTTTATGCTAAAATCTGCTCTAGCTAGCAAATCTTAACTGGTTCCGACTATAGCTAAATAATTATTGTTCTTGTTTACATTGATGCAGAAATGAAGTTATGCAATGACGGGAGTGGCGGAGACTCTAGATGTGGTGACGCGGAAAACCCCTTTAAATCAGGGTAAAAAACCGCGGGTGGGCTTTGAGTCCACCAGTCCACTAGTTAATAAGATTGTTTACAATTAAAATTTATTATGCTAGCTACGTAGCTGGGTAATTATAATCTACTTGCTGCTAGATATCTAGCTAGGAAATGTAAATAGAGTTTAAGTTGTACGTACAAAAGTAATAATAATAAAGTATTGATTTTCTAATGATAATGTTGTGTGTTGTATCTTTTTTCTCCCTCCTATTTATAGATAAACCGCTCCTCCTAGCAGTTTTCCTTTCTTTGAATTGGTTACTGCGTTTAGAATGTATCTGGCTTGAATTGTGGGCTAGATTCGAACTAATTTGAAATACAGTTCCTATTTTTTGGCATGATCTCCTCAATATCTTTGATCTTAACTTCCACGTTCTCCTTCTTCTAGAAGAATCTTGAATTATTCTTCTTCTCACTCCTTGATTCATGGACCCACTACTCTGACCAATTCTAAGCTGTAGCTGCTAGCTGGGTACCTGCATAGCTGGCAATCAAAATGGATTTTAGGTAAAAATTTTAGCCATAAGACCTGGCAACAATTTAATTGAAAGCAATAAAATCTGACAATAGGAATTCAGTAACACCAAAAATTTTAATAATTAACCATTAAAGAACACATTAGAAACGATCCATAAATCTCCTAATCCTAGAAAGAGAACTACAAACACATGATTAAAATCACAGGAAACAGAATAACAATCAGAACTAAAACTAGAAACATGACTAAAGTAATTAAACTAATTAACATGAAAAAAATAACTCAGAAACATAACCTCGGGCAAAAACCAGATCTAGAAATAAACGACTACTAACAACTATAACTAAAGTGGAAACTGAAATTGGGATTGTATTGAATGAATGATTAAGTTTTGACAAAAGTAACTTTCTAGAGAGAAACTGAATGAAAAACCCTTAGGAGAAATAAATCTAGTCTAATGTAATGTCCTCTCCGAATGACCTAAAACAATAGATATTTAAACAAAAAAGGAGGAAAAATGGCTCCCGGACAAACTGCCCGTCCGATCGGGCGAATGCCGCCAGATTGGGCGCACGAAACGAATGAAATAGCCTTTGAAAGCAATCTGCCTGACTGATCGGGCGAAATCCGGCAGATCAAGCGCGGCCAATGTTTTCATCCCAAATCTCCTGAAAATGCTATGTAAATTTTGCCCGACTGCCCGTACAAAATCTGTCCGGTCGCCCGAGCGAAACGACTTTTTCGCCTAACCCAAGATAACTCATCTTCTAACTACTTTAGGCTTCATCATAGCTTCATAAATACTTCAATTCTAACCCATGGATTCTAATATGTAGTTGTAACCCATATGATTACCTCGGAATCAATGCAAAAACACCGAAATCCTGTCAAAAATTCACTAACAAAGACAAACAACTCCATACAACCAAATGTTAGCCAAAATAGCTCCGAAGAGCATAGGTTCGAGTCAAAATAAACTAGGAAAGGGGGTAAAATATATGAATAAAATACACTTATCAAACTCCCCCAAGCCGAACCTTTACTTGTCCTCAAGCAAACAAACCAAACCAAATAATGACTTCCCCCTAATACTTTTGAAAACACAATCAACTCAAGCAATTCTGGGCATGCAAGTTCCTATACCAACATATCAAAATCCCCTGACCGCCATCCACTTAAATCAAAATCATAAAGCCAACCATGTAAGAAATAGAAGTCGATGACTAGAGTAGCTCACTTGGTGTCACTCTACACATATAATTGAGTATAAATAATGAAGCTTACCCTTAATCTCATAAGAATGCAAATGCAATAAGTGTTTGAATGCAAATTTTGAGAACCCAATCCCACATCTCACACCTCATGCAAGTGTTTAAGAGTTGTCACTCAATCCTAAATTGGAAGTCGACTCGAAATGCAAGTAATACTCACTAGCCTTGGCAATTGACTCACTTCACAAGAACTACAAACATGCACATGCCGATCAAAAAGGTCTTTATAAGCTTGTACCGTGGCTAGGGTGACCAATAGAATAAATTTGGGATAGTGTGATGGTAAATGCGGGCTATAAGCATATGAAAAACCATAAACATGATCAACATCTCCAACATTCAACTCCAACATCAAACCAATTCTTATACAATCACATCATACCATAAAACTTTACACTTCAACAACTCCAAAAATCACAAGCTTTTTTTTTTCAACATTTTTCAATTTTTTTCATCATTTTTTTTTTCAACTTAGGTCAATATAAGACATAACATTTTTAATTCTTCATTATAAACTAGCCTAGACATTGGTAGGTTGATTCTTAGTGTGAGACCTATTATTAAACTTGCAACAACAAACATTATTCCACACTTTTCCAACATCTCCAAAACCTCCAACAAATGCACAACACAACATAACAACTCCACAACTCCCCCAAGCCAAGCTTGGGCATATATGAATAGATAGAACAAGGCCATAAAGGGTTGTAATGTAGCTAAAATGAAAATGAAGGGTTAAAAGCTCAAAAAGGATCAAGGGAAAATTTATGAAGGAATGCCTAAAATCTTAACGTTCCTAAGAGAAATGAATGCCTTTTATTATTCGCGACAGGTAACACACCAAAGCCAAGCTACTTTAAAAAGCCAAAACACGGATCATACAAGTACTAGGAACTAAGCACACATGAAATGAAATAAGCATATAATAATGTATGCGGCTCAAATCCTCCCGTTAACACAGTTCAAGCCTCTACTCTACACATGGCTACAATGGCAAGATAAGAAACTGTTTCAAGCTAAGTCAAGTTCAAGTCCAAGTTGGCAATTGCCTAAATATAACTCACCACATGCCCAAATCAACAAAAATTATTTTATTAAAAATGCGGTGCACAAGGAAGTCATCATTCAATCATTCAGCAATACTCAAATCAAAAACAAACTCAAATCATGCAATTTATTCAATCAACTAACTATAAAGCAATAAAAACTAAACTAAGAATGCAGTACATTTTTTTGGGTAAGATGTAAACTCCTACTTCTAACAAGTAGTACAAACCATATGACCATCCTAAGACAGCAATAAAGCTACACTAGAAGCAATAAAAATCTAGACTAGGAAAGCAATGTCTTTAGTGCTGGAAGGGAGCAAGGAAATAGTTCCTCAATCTTAGTCCTCAAGGAACTCATCGGCATTACCCTCCTCCATCTCCTCCTCCTCATCATCATCAATAGCAGCAGCTCCACACAAGCCACTGGTGCCCTCTCCACCAGGCCCATAGCTCCCCTGTGGGTAAGTGCACCAAGATGGGTAGGGACCAGTGGGAGGAACCACTCCCTAACGAGCGAAGTGATCATACATGGGGTACATAGCAAGAAGGTGGCACTAGTGGAAAATTTTCTATTCGTATCGGGCAAAATAGTTCATTTCGGACAGATTTTAGGCGTTACGTTTGCTAGGGTTACAAATAATGATGTTATTTGTATCGGTTTAAAAATAGTTTTGTTGACTTAAAAAAAACTGCTCTCTATAAAGATCTACCCTGCATCCACCATATAGTTGCGCCTTTAATCAACTCTACAACTACACATAGCACCACAATGCAACCATTCACCATAAACCACTCATCAATGGTAAGCTAAAAGACTCCCAAAAATGCAATTAATTCTTCTATAAATAATCCACCACGAATGATTGACTAACAAATTTAAAATGCAACACCAATAACCTAAATTATTATTCATTGACGAATAACAAAGAGAAAATAAGCATCAATATACTGAAATTGATAAGACGCCCTACACACCTTAGTTGCACATCAACTCGGCAAACACTAGCTGCCACACACTTAGACAAAAAAAACTTTTGATTGGAGTACGTTGGTTAAGGGGGTTCATGGCTAAAATCATAGTATTAGCAACAGATAACAAATATTTACCTACTTATCTCCAATATTAGTAAGAAAGCTTGTCTGACTTCTTGTGTAATATTCAAACAAAATACACCTAAACCTTTCACCTATGTCACACATGAATAAGATAAAAAATACAAGTGCAACTTTTCTATAATACGAGAATGAAAAGAAGTATACATACAAGTATTAAGCAAGCCTATTACTTAGCTTCAGAATATCATTTAATGTTGCCTAGTTAGTAGAGTGGACCTAGTTTTCAAAAAGTCATTTGAAACACATTAACCATTCAATTGTCTTTAAAGTAGAAGATGTACTTAGTTTCTACTAGGAATATTTTATTCCAACTCATATTATGTAGTAAATAGGTTGAATAAAGGCATTTTTAGTAACGAAAGTTCATATATGCCAATATTTATCTATTTCCTTTCATTCCTCTTAAAGTAGCTCACCGCTCAAAGGGATGGGTTTAGAAAAAAAACTATAAAAGGATATTGTGAATCAGATGAAATCTATTTTTTCATCTTACAACAACGTTGATAACTCAAACAAGCACAGGTTCTTTCGACAAGACCATGATAACTCATTTGAGTCTATTCAATGAGTAGAAAAGGATAATAACTCATCTATGATGAAAATAAACCTTAAATTGATTTCTTAATGGACAAACTACCACTACTACACCACAAGCAGTGAGATGATGAACTAGAAATCAACTTAACTGTCAAATAGTGAGTTAAAAGAGTTGAATATTTACAGTTAAACTGATTTACACTTTTAACACTTCTTAAAGTTCTTGATACAGTAACATGACAATCTTGGTCATCAAGCAAATATATGTAATTGTATAATCGTCAAGTTATAGCACTTACTTGGGACTCCCCTTATTTGAGTCATCCGCTATGCGAAGTGGACGCTTCCGTTGAGGTCTGCTCTCAATCTAGCACCCACAAAATAGACAATTGATTAATGAGTAAATGTTGAATTGACATCAATACAACGTAGCCAATATCTTCTGCAAAGCCTACCTTTGTTAAATTAATATTTCGAAGGGCAATGCTGTTAGACCTTCCTCCAAAGAGAAAACAATGCTAGTCTGGAAATAATAAAAACCATTACTACCTCTATAAAATTTCATAATTGAATTTGAAGGTTAATTTATATTCTTCATAAATAATTTCACTTCCAAGAGAACTCAAAACAGAACAACTTGAAATACCATGGTACATAGTAATTATTGAATGACTTTGTCAGGTTTATAGGAACCTTATAATAAAGGCAAAAAGCAAGCAAATACTCTATATTATCCACAGTCTAACCTTAAAATAATCTTAATTACTGAAGATATAGTCCATAACAGTGGATAGTTATGAAGCATGGGCAGCTATTTTGCTACAGACATAATATCCAAAAGGTTAGTAATAATACGGTGGACGGAGAAGCAATGATTCCTACTTATAAGTTCTTAAAACAAAAGGACAGTCCAAGAAATGAACAGCACCTTGTTTGCATAGCAACAATAAAATGAAATAGGGAAAGGAAGGGAGGATGGATCGTGAAGGGAAGCAAAAGGAAAAGGAGGGAGAGAACAACAATGCATATTCCTTCTAAATCTCATAGAGGAAGAGAAACAAATCCTTCTGACCCTTATCCCTTCCCCTCCTCCAAGTTATATCAATATACGTAGAGAATAGACTCCTCCCTTTCCTTCCATTATTCTCTAATCAATCACACTCTATGTCAATTTGTCTCAATAATAGTAGAGAAGGCATAAAGGCAAGCAAGAATGATAACAGGATCCATTGACTCCAATTTGATACATGATTGGAAGTTTGCCATTGCTAATTACGGACAACTATATCATGAGTACATTACTGTGCTTTAAAGTGTGTTCATCGTGCAAATATCGAGGGAAAAGAAGCTCTCACTTGTATTCTTTCTTCGGGAACATTCATTGCGTATATAGCTGCAGCACGAGCACCAGCAACTACCCCGGTATCTCTTTGACGCTCTGAACTTCTGAAGCTACAATCTGTGTGAAAATATGCAACACGAACCCATTTTTTTTACCAGGTAATATGTAACATAAAAATTTTAAACATTTAATCATGCACAAATCCAAATAAAGGACTTGCAAACTATGATTTAGGTATTATATCAACTAATCAACAATCATATTTCTTAGTCCAAAAATAGCTAGTCTAAGGGTGAAACGAAGCTTACCATACACTGTACAGAAACGTTGAAGAGCTCGCTAAACTTCATGAAAGAACCAAACAAAAATGAGAAAATGTCTCATACCGACATCACGTATTAGCATGCAAAAATAAAGCTCAAATTTGCAACCATATAATATAAAAAGCAAAACCATATGATTTTTATGGTTTTTTTTCCTTAGAGTTAAGGGAAACTAAGAACACCAATAATTTTTCCCCTAGTCTTAAAGATACTAGAACTAAATACAAGTACACAAGAAAGATGAGATTTCACAATCATATAAGAAAGTTAACTAACCGACACTGGTTTAGTTTCAAATATTACAGTAAGAAATTAAAAGAGACTGGTACCTGAATTACTAGTTGACAACAATTTTACGGAGCAATTTGCTTCAAAAGACTCATTCTACAACATCAGAAAAATAAAAAACACCGCTAAACTAATAAATCCAAATTAATTGAGTAAAAATCAGCCATTAAATTGACATAATGAAAAATAAAAATCCCAGATTCGGAAAAAAAAATTAGAACTATACAAATAAATTGAAAAACCTCCAGCTGATGGAATCGATAATAATAAATCGATTCTCCAATTGAGATGAAGAATAAAATAAGGAGAGGAATAAAGATGTACAAATGAAATGTAGAAAATTACGATGTTTGTGAAGTTTTTGTAATTCTCATAATAGAACATAAACTTGGTTTTGTTACACAACATGAATTTCGAAGTTTTTTCACCCCGACAACCTCTTAAACATCCTTATCCAACACATACACACACCTTTATCCTCCAAACAAATGTGAGGAATTATTCAATTCAACTAAATAAAGAATTTCAAAAGGATGTAAAATCAAGCCTCCCATAACAGCAACAACGAGAATTCTATCCTTAAACTTGATTTCAATAATTAAAGTCCCAGTTACATAAGGATACCTAATTCATTGCATCAAATTTAACTTAAGATAGGAACAAATGTGCTTCAAATTAAATAAAGTATGAAAAATCAATCAAAATCAGAAAACCCTAAACAATGAAATCTCAAATTTACCTTAAGAGATTTAGTTAATGAAGACGCTAGACAAAAAATTGAGAGTAGAAAAACTGAGAAATTATCGATTGCACTGAATATCTTCAACGAATAAATTGTTTTTGCCATTGACATCCATTGTTTTTGTAAAGCTGAATTGAATCCTAAAATTTAAACTTCGCATTGTTAATCACTGGGGTTTCTTTGGGAATTATTTTGATTATCAAATGTGAAAAATCATGGGAGAATTGCTACAAGATGAAGGTAGAGAAAGTTGTGATGTTTGCTAGATGAAGGAATTGAGAAGATGGTGACTTGGTGAGTGAGTCGAGTGATCAGCTTTAGAGGTGTTTAAGTGAATAAGTATTCTAGGTTAAGGGTTCTTCATTTTTCCTTATATTTCAATTGTAACGGGTCATTGAAAAGTGGCACAAATGTCTTGTTAATTGTAACGGGCTAAAGAAAAAAATTTTTACAATAAAATTATACGTAACGGGATTTTACTAAGCCCGTTACAAAAACTATTGAGGTGGAAAAAATAAGCAGTTTTATGTAACGGTCAGTTGAAAAGCCTGTTACAACTAACGCTTCTTCCTATGCCCGTTACAGGTAGGGAGTTACAATTAGCATTTTTTCTTGCTAAAAACTATCAAACTGCTGGTAGAACTGGGTCTGCTGTACCTGGAACTGACCGAACTGGTTCTGGAGTCGGTGAATCAATGCCCATTGAGGGGCATGAAATACGAATCCTTATCAGAAAGTAATCATGTATGAACAAGGTTTAGGAAGTAACACAGATTAGGGTTTTTAAGACACCACATACCATCTTAACTTGTTCTTAGTGGCCAAGTCCACCCATTGCAAGTCACTTAAGTAAGCAAAGTCTAACATGTTAGACCCCTAGACCTTGTTCCTGTTCAATGTAGGAATGCCATGATATTGGGCAATCCTGGAGATTAGGCCCCCGAAAACAATGTTATTAGACTTCAGGTACTGATTAGTACCTGGAAAAGTGTTACTTTGCTCGAGCGAAACCTGATGTAGCACGGTTTCAATGTTTTTTCGCCTTGTGTTCATCATAGCACACGTCTCGAGACTTGTACTCACAAACTAGACTTGACAGAAAGCATTATTAACCTCACTCTCACTCACCAGCAATGAAAACAATCGATTGAGGTATGAACTGCTAATGAAAAGAAACTAAACTAAAAAAAAATAAACTAAACTACCTATGGGTTGCCTCCCGCAAAGCGCTTCTTTAAGGTCATTAGCTTGACCATGTTACCTTATAGTTCATAAGGGGTGTGAGTTTCGGAAAGTGATTTCCTTAACCAAGCCAACAACATCACCTTCATAGTAGTGCTTGAGGCGATGATTGACTTTTAATCGTTCCCCTTTGTAATTCTAAACCTCCACGAATCAATACCTACACACCATGGTAACCATAAAAGGGCTGCTCCACCTAGACCTTAACTTTCTTGGAAAAAGCTTCAATCTAGAGTTGCATAACAAGAGTTTGTCACCCACTTGGAACTCCTTTCTTATGATTCGCTTATTGTGTCATTTCTTCGTCTTCTCCTTGTATATGTTAGCACTATCATAGGCTCCCAATCAAAACTCATCTAGCTCATTCAACTGAAGTAATCGCTTCTCACCTGCAAGCTTGGCATCCATATTAAGCTCCTTTACCGCCTTGTAAGCCTTATATTCTAACTCAACCGGTAAATGGCACGCCTTCCCGTACACTAATCGATATGGAGATGTACCGTTAGGTGTCTTAAATGCCGTTCTATATGCCCATAATGCATCGTGAAGCTTGCTACTCCAATATTACCTTGATTTTGCAACTATGTTCTCTAGGATGGCTTTGATTTCCCGATTTAAAACCTCCACTTGACCACTGGTTTGTGGATGATATGACAATCCTGTTCTATGGTAGACACCATACTTCTCTAGTAGCTTATCTAACCTCTTCTCATGGAAATGTGTTCCCCCATAACTGATGATAGCTCTAGGGACTTTGAACCTAGTAAAATAACCTGCTTAACTAGTCTCAAAACGGTGTTAGAATCATAATGGGGGGTAAAAATTGCTTCCACCAACTTAGAAACATAATCCACTGCAAGTAATATGTAACGATTACCTTTACTACAAGGAAAAGGGCCCATAGAGTCAATACCCCAAACATCAAAATTTTCAACTTCTAAGATACCTTTTTGATGCATTTCATGCCTTTTGGATATATTACCTATTTGTTGGCACGAATGACAATACATGAAAAAATCTGTAGCATCATTAAGTATTGTTAGCCAATAAAAACCAGACTACAATACCTTAAACGTGGTTTTCGAAGGGCTTGCATGTCCTCCAAAATGTGATAAATGGAAATGGCTCCAGATCCCATAAAACTCCCAATCAGGAACACATAAAAGGTATAGGCCATCAGCACATTCCCGAAAAAAATTTGCGTTACATGAAATATACCGTCTGACGACATAAAGGAACCGCTTCTTCTGCTGGAATGAAAGAATAGGAGGCAGGACACCCCCTACAGTATAGTTAGCAAAATCAGTGAACCATGGTAATTCAACTGCAACTGAAAGTAAGTGATCGTCAGGGAAGGAATCATCAATAGGCACGAGCTCTCCATCTTCGAATCGAATTCTTGAAAGATGATCAGCTACTACATTTTCCGCTCCGTTCTTGATGTGAATTTTCATATGAACAAAAACTCACAAAGGGATAGAACTAAAATTTCGAACTTCTAAAGGCCAAGCCACCTAAATTATCAATTTTAGATTTGATTAATTAATCTTTGATTAAAGCCTAAGCACCCTCAAAGCCACTAAATAATATTCACAAGTGTATAAAGGAATATTCCACCAACCCTTTAAAAATTTCGGACTTTTGTTTTTAAGAAAACAAGCAAACTTTTGTTCAACTCAAACTTAATTTACAACCTAATGTTGAGATTATTTATAGGTATAATAATCAACAAAGTCCTAGTTAAAAACAACTAAAAAACACGTGAAAACAAAGGAAAAAAAACGCCACTTGTGCCACTTGCACAAGTTGCTCAACAAACTCAAGATAAGATTGCTACATCATCATGCAACTTGCAACTTGATCTTATCTTGCCTAACAAACTAACAAATCAAGAAAATATTCTAACAACTTGACTAAATAATTAACTAACAAGATAATCATCAGATTTTAAGCTAAAAATTACAAGAATACTTGCTGCCCAAGAACTAAGAAAATTGTCCAAAAACATGTTTCAAGAAATCGTTCATTTCTTGCGCAATTTTCCAGATTCCTTCAAGAAATACTTCAAGATCCAATCTTTTAACCAAGAAACCTTCAAGAATCTGTCCTCCATTTATTTTAGCATAATTATGATGATCAAGACTCCACAAGAAATAAAAGACTCAATGCCAAAAATGAGAAAAACCCTAGCAAATGCAATCACTAGTACAAAAATCCAATTTTGCTGCGGTTTATTTAGGGGTATTTGCTGCGGTTTTTAACCGCAGCACTTGGAGCAGCAGCAATAAAGTAGCGTATTATTTGCTGCGGTTCAACCGCAGCAAAAAAATGGACTTTTTGCTGCGGTTGTAGTCAAAACCGCAGCAAATAACCACCCAAAAAAATAAAAAAAAATTATTAACCAGCCAAAGATGTACATTCCAGCCAAAGATGTACATTCCAAGGCTTTTACCTCCACAAAGATCAATCAGAATATGGGAAATGATAAATCAGTTCTCCTGGTCATAGTCATCGTTCAACCCCTCCCCTCATAGCAACTTAGCAAGTAGGAACTTCCAAATCTGACGGATATGATAAGTAGAAAACCGACTAATCTATTCTTTTTCTAGATGTGCATCAAATGTGGACATGGAAAACGCTTTCCTCATGTAAGCATAAGATTCCGGATAATTTACTAATAGTTGTTTTTATTAAATTACAATACGTCAATATCAAAACACCTAGTATATTCAATTAGGTTAACAAGAATTTATAAGTACCTCTCACAGTGCAACTTTACTGAATGCATCATGGAGATGATGTCAATCTTGTTGATTTGCTTTAGAAACTGTTAGTGTGTGACAGTACAATGAGCGCCAAACTAAAAATTAGTAGTTAGGAAGTGAAAGGTCAACAAAAGAGTGAATTGCCAGGATTAACTTAGGGTGGAAAAGGAGACGGAAGAGTTGAAATGCAATATCTGCCACAGTTAGCACAAGGACCTAAAAGGCAATATGTGGGTGTGCAAGTGAATAATACAAATTAGAGGCTTCAACAGATAACAGTGAGATAATGATGAAAAAGAGGCTGTGCATAACAGAAGACAAAACATAGTGAATATAAGAACAATTGCAGCTTTATTTCAATATTAATTATTTTACTCAGATCTCATCAAATAAAAATATTATGTATCAAACTCCACCAAATCATTAAGTTATGGACTGTATATTCCTAATTATAAGATACAAGACTAGGAAAATATACAAGTAAAAGTCGAAACAGATACCACAAGATTACAAAAATCAATACTCAGACCTACATTTGAGGTGTAATTGCCTATTGCCCTAATTGATGCCTAGATAAATAATGAAAGAGAAAGAAATACTGAAAAGTAGATAGAGGTTCTTGCAAAACAAAAACTAAACACAAGTTTCGATAGCATGTTGAGCATCGCAACAAAATATCCTTACCATCCAGATCTAATGGCTTGCTGAATCAGACGTATGCTAAGTGGTGCATATCCAGAGAAGACATAAGAAATGTCTTTGGGGCTGTCAAAACACGTATGGACTAAAATCAAAACACACGAATTGATAATCAAAACACGAAAGTTATAAAACAGCCATTAAAATTAGGAAATAAAAACGAAAATCATAGCTACATATGCAATTGATAATCAAACTCAAAAGAAGCAACTTAAACTACATAAATTGAGCAAAACATCTTAAATTAATACAAAAAATGTACACAATAATCGACAAAATTGCAAAATGAAAAACTAAAACCCTAGAAAATTGAAATTACAACCACAATTTTAGAATTAAGATAATTAAGTGAGTGAAACAGTGAAATAATTAAAAAAAAAAAAAAAGAAATTCGTAGAAGTGAAGAAGAGAAAAAGACCTTTTGTTAGAGGCGACTACAGGAGGATCATCGAATTCGAAATTCAAAGGGTCGAAAATCCATAATTCTTAGCTAGTTTAAACCTAAAGTCGCAAAAATAAACAAAAATCACATCAAAAAAATCGCAAATTCAAACCTAAAGTCTAACAAATTAGCTTAAAAAGACAGAAATTAAACCTCTAGGGTTTGATTTCGAAGATTCGCTCATCGACAATTCAACTTCGAAGCTTTAATTATTGCCAAACCTTAATTAAACCTAGATTTGATTCGTTTCTTCAATGTGAAGACGAAATTCATGGAATGATCAGTGGACAGGCGAGATTTGATGATAGAAAGGAGGGGAATGAAGGGAGAGGGAGATTATGTGAGGAGGAAAGAAGGGGAATGGGGTGAGAGGCGACATTGAGTGAGAGAAGGGGAATGAAGGGTTAGGGTTTGAGGTAAGGGTTAGGACAAATAAATCAGAAGGAAAGGTGGGAGGGTATTGAGGAAGTGGGTTTAAATATGGCTTCTTATAGTGGGCTTGGGCTGAAGCTTTTTAATTATTGTTGTTGGATTATTTGCTGCGGTTCAACCGCAGCAAATAGAATAAACAACCGCAGCAAATAGAATAACCGCAGCAAATTATTTTGTGTTGAAATCATCAACTGTTATTTGCTGCGGTTCTTTAAAAATGTCAAAAAACCGCAGCAAATTTGGCGCAGCAAAATTCATTTTTTCTACTAGTGAATGGGAAAAAACTCATAGGCAAAAACCATCTTGTTCTCCAGAATCCACTATTCTTTGCCTTGATTTGCGTGCCACTTATTGATAAGGGACCATGCACACACAAATCCCTGCCCTTGATGCACCCATATGGTTGATATTTCCATATGCAACTAATTCACCAATGGTTGCATCCTTACCATTGACATCACCACTTTCAAAGTTGACATCACTTATTTCATTAATATAATTAATATCATTGATGCTTGCACTTGTATCATCCTCCCCTTCTTCAAAAGAGTTTGACCTCAAACTTCGAAGTTGTTCATCAGGAATATATGGAGATAAATCACATATATTAAAAGTGGCATGGACTCCATATTCACCTGGTAGCTCAAGTTGATAAGCATTATCACCAACTTTTTTCAAAATCTTGAATGGTCCATCACATCTAGGCATCAATTTATTTTTCATGTGATTAGGAAACCTTTCCTTCCTGAGATGTAACCAAACCAAATCTCCCTCCTGGAATTTTCGTGGGTTTCTGTGCTTATTTGCGCGCATCTTATATTGATCATTCACCTATTCAATTCTTGCTCTGATCTGTGCATGTAACTTCTGCATATATTGAATTTTATTCAAAGCAGTTTTATGAACCAACTCACCTTTAGGAACATGAATGGAATCAATTGGCAATTTAGGATTGACTTCATAAACCACTTCAAAGGGTGAATGTTTGGTTGCATAAGTAGGTGATTTGTTGTAGGCAAACTCAGCATGCGCCAATTTCAAATCGCAATCCTTCTGAGTTTTACTTACCAACCCACGCAGTAGTACTCCTAATGTTCTGTTCATCACTTCAGTCTGCCCATCAGTTTGTGGGTCGTAGGAAGTACTAAAAAGTAACTTGGTACCAACCAACTTCCACAGTTATTTCCAAAAGTAGCTCATAAATTTCGAGTCCCTGTCATTGACAATTGTTTTAGGTATACCATGCAATCGTATCACATCCTTAAATTATAGCTCTACAACATTAACAACATCATCAGTTTTATTGCAAGGAGTGAAATGTGCCATCTTTGGAAACCTGTCCACTAACACCATAATAGAATCCTTGTTTCTAGCAGTTCTAGGTAGACCAACAATGAAATCCGTTCATACATCTTCCCAGGGACCATCAGGAACTGGCAATAGTATGTATAACCCTTGATGAAAAGTTGCTTTAGCCTTTTGTCATATAACACATTGAAAAATCACAACTTCCACATCTCTAATCATCTTAGGCCAGTAAAAATATTCTTGCAGCATACTCAATGATTTAGCAATTCCAAAATGCCTTTCAAGACCCCCTCCATGCACCTCTCTTACCAATAACTCCCTTATTGAACAGTTAGGTACGCACAACTGGTTCCCTTTAAACAAGAATCCATCATGTTACACATATGATCCTACTACTCCATTCGCTTGTTGTTGCATCACAGGCCCAAAATCTATGTCACCTTCATAATTTGTTTTGATATGGTCAAAACCCAACAACTTGCAGTTCAAAAACTGATCAACACATACCTCATAGAAAGTGCATCTGCTACCACATTAGACTTACCATCTTTATATTTTGAAGAAAAGTGAAAAGATTGAAGGAACTCCACCAATTTAGCATGTCTAGGATTCAATTTTTGCTGACCATTGATATCTTTTAATGCTTCATGATCATAATGCAGGATGAAGTGATTAGGCCTCAAATAATGACTCCAATGATCCAGAGCTCTATCAATTGCATAAAACTCTTTATCATAAGTGGAATAATTGAATCTGGCCCCATTCACTTTTTCGCTGAAATAGGCAATTGGTCTTTTTCCCTACACCAGAATTGCGCCAATCCCTACACTGCTTGCATCTGTTTCAACTTCAAAAGGTTTTGTGAAATCAGGTAATGCAAGAATAGGTGTATGGCATAACAAATCCTTGATTTTTTCGAAAGCTTCCTGCGCTTCCTTGGTCCACTAAAATGTCTTATCTTTCTTGATACATTCAGTCATAGGAGAAACAATTGATGAGAAATTTTTGACAAGACAAACCTTCTGTAAAAGGAAGCCAATCCATGAAAAGAACGCACTTTAGTAACACTCGTGGGTGTTGGCCATATTTTGATTGCTTCAACTTTCGATTGATCAACTGATACTCCATCCTTTGAAACTACATATCCCAAGAATGTAACAGTATTCACCATGAAGTAACACTTCTCCAATTTCCCGTACAGTTTTTGTTGCCTCAGGGTTTCAAAAGCCTGTCTTAGATGCTGCAGCTGATCTCCTTTGTTTCTGCTATAAATCAGTATATCATCTAATTACACAACAACAAACTTACCCAAATATGGCTTCAAAACTTTGTTCATGTGCCTCATAAAAGTACTAGGTGCGTTAGTGAGTCCAAAAGGCATGACTAACCATTCATAGAGACCCAATTTAGTTTTGAAAGTTGTTTTCTACTCATCCCCTTCCCTTATGCGTATGTGAGATACCCACTTCTTAAATCAATTTTGGAAAACACCTGTGAGCCATATAATTCGTCTAGTAGATCGTCCAACCTAAGAATTCAGAATCTATACTTGATTATGATGTTGTTGAAGGCTCTAGAATCAATGCACATGCGCCAGGATCCGTCTTTCTTTGGAAGAATCAGTGTTGGCACAGCACAAGGACTCATGATCTCCCTCAGGTATCCTCTCTGCATTAATTCTTCAATCTGCCTTTGTATCTCCTTAGTCTCCTCAGGATTGCACCGGTATGTTGGTTTATTGGGAATTTGGGCACCTGGAATTAAGTTAATCTAGTGTTGAGTGCCCCTATTTGTAGGCAAACCTGGTGGCAAGTCATTAGGAAATACATACTCAAATTCATTCAATAGTGGTTGAAGAATTTTTGGAATTGCAGATGTTTCAACTCTCACATCTTTGGCCATTAGCAGGAACACTTGTAGGCAATCAGATAATTCTTTCTCCAACTCCTTAGGATTTGACAAGAACACTCCCTTCTTATTCTCCACATTCAATTGCTACCTATCTTGCGCCACTTTTAAAGATTTTAAAGCAATTGGCTTATCAATTTCCTGTTTCTTGATGATGTCAACATTAGTTCTTCCATCATACTTCACGAACCTATCATATTGCCAGGGTCTACCAAGCAATATATGACAAGCATCCATTGGGCACACATCACACAATACAAAATCTTCAAACTGGCCAATTTTGAAATTGACCAGGGCTTCTTTTGTTACTTTGACATCACTGGTATTCCTTAACCAATGTAACTTGTAAAGTTGAGGATGATTGTATGTGGGGTAGTTTAATTTCTAAATCAATAGGGTAGAGACCACACTAGTACAGCTGCCACTATCAATTATCACATCACATAGCTTGCCGTGTACATTACACCTGGTCATGAAAATTTTGTCCCTCTGGTTCTCTACAGTTGGTGTAGGTTTATACTAAAGAACCCTCCTGAGGACCAACGCCTGACCCTGTGTTTCTGCCTCTACTTCTTCCATATCATTACTGCTCTTTTCTTGCTGTGATTCAGAATCTTCGTCCTCCCCTTCTTCAAGAAGAGCATCTAGATAGGCATCCTCAATTTCCTTTGCACTCAAGATGAACCTCCCCTGGAATTTGGGAAATTTCTTTGTAGGTGTCTAACTCCATGACACTTAAAACACTTTCTTTTGTCTTCAGGGATTGCAAGTGGTTTGACAGGAGTGGCTGCCCTTTTAACATTGTCAAAATCAGGTTTAGCACTAGCTGGTTGGGAATACACTACTTCCTTCTTCGATTCATAGGATTTAAAGAATGGTTTTAGCTTCTTTGGATTCCCAAGTTTTTCAACCGTTAGTGCCACTTTACATATTTCATCATAAGTCCATTAAGGTTGCAGTTCCACTTTCTTCCTAATGGTATCATCCAAACTTGCAACAAATCGGGCAACCTTATGGTCTTCCTTTTCCTCCACATCACATAATATCAACAACCTTTCAAAGGCATTGATATACTTTTTAACACTCTTTTACCCTTTTTTTAAAGTATGCATCTTCAGGAAATTATTCTGCTCATATTCATGTGGTACAAATTTCTTTCTCAATTCCCTTTTTAATTTGTGCCATGACCTGATTTTCGATTTCCCTTCCCTTTTTCGTTTTCTTTGTAGTCCTTCATGCCACAAACTAGCATAGGAAGTAAGCTTTAATTCCGCCACTCTGAAGGCCTTATGATCTGATTCTTTGTAATTGAAGACTCTTTAAGTTCTCCTTAGCCAATCAAGGAAAGCTTCCGGATCTGAACTGCTGTTGAACTCAGGAACGTCCAACTTTAAGCTACGATCATCATCATTCTGTTTGTCACCCTTTTTGTATCTGTTTCAGTCATCTTCTTCACTAGAACTCGTGTCATAGTGACGCCTAGGATTGTGTGCACTCCTGCCTGAGTTTTCATCACTAGAACTTGAATCAAGATCGTCAACTGCGTGTCCCTTTTTATTGTATTTTGATCTTCCTGACACAAAGTTCATTACTTCCTCTAGGATGGTGTGCAACTCCTTAATTTCATTGTCCCTTCTGATTTCCTTAGCTTGTTGTAAGGACAATCCCCTTTCAAAATTTGTAGGAATTTCTTCACCTCCACCTTCCATAGCAATGTTGTTTAAAGTGTTTGATAGTTTGATGAGCACTTGAGAATAAACGATCTCTCAATGGAAGCACCAAATTTGATGTGAATTTTCGTATGAACAAAAACTCACAAAGGGATAGAACTAAAATTTCGAACTTCTAAAGGCCAAGCTACCAATTTTCTCAATTTTAGATTTGATTAATTAGTCTTTGATTAAAGACTAAGCACCCTCAAAGAAACTAAATAATCTTCACAATAGTATAAAGGAAAATTCCACCAACCCTTTAAAAATTTTGGACTTTTGTTTTTAAGCAAACAAGCAAACTTTTATTCAACTCAAACTTAATTCATTTACAACCCAATGTTGAGATTATTTATAGGTATAATCATCAACAAAATCCTAGTTAAAACAACTAAAAAACACATGAAAACAAAGGTAAAAAAACGCTGAGCACTTGTGCCACTTGCACAAGTTGCTCAACAAACTCAAGATAAGATTGCCACATCATCATGCAACTTGCAACTTGATCTTATCTTGCCTAACAAACTAACTAATCAAGAAAATATCCTAACAACATGACTAAATAATTAACTAAAAAGATAATCATCAGATTTTATGCTAAAAATTACAAGAATACTTGCTGCCCGAAAACAAAGAAAATCGTCCAAAAACACGTTTCAAGAAATTGTTCATTTCTTGCGCAATTTTTAAGATTCCTTCAAGAAATGCTTCAAGAGCCAATCTTTTAATCAAGAAACTTCAAGAATCGTTCCTCCATGTATTTTACCATAATTATGATGATCAAGACTCCACAAGAAATAAAAGACTCAATGCCAAAAATGAGAAAAACCCTAGCAAATGCAACGGGAAAAAACTCATAGGCAAAAACCATCTTGTTCCCCAAAATCCACCATTCTTTGCCTTGATTTGCATGCCACTTATTGACAAGTAACCATGAACACACAAATCCCTACCCTTGATGCACCCATATGGTTGATATTTCCATATGCAACTAATTCACCTATGGTTGCATCCTTACCACTGACATCACCACCTTCGAAGTTGACATCACTTATTTCATTAATATAATTAATATCACTGATGGTTGCACTTCTATCACTTCTTATTATTTATCTCGAGATCAAACTCTTGCATCAATATAATCCATCTGATCAACCTTGGCTTTGCTTCCTTCTTGGCTAGTAGGTACTTGAGAGCAGCATGGTCGGTGTGAACAAATACTTTCGAGCTTAATAGGTATGATCTGAACTTGTCAAGTGCATACACAACTGGTAGCAACTCCTTTTCAGTAGTAGCATAATTCACCTGAGCTGAATCAAGTGTCTTGCTGGCATAATAGATTGCATGGAGAACCTTTAACTTCCTTTTGCCTAGAACTACTCCAACTGCATAGTCACTGGCTTCATACATGATCTCGAACGATAGGTCCCAATCAGGAGATTGGGTGATAGGTGAAGATATAAGTGCCTGTTTAATCATGTTAAAAGACTCAACACACTAATTAGTAAAATCAAAATTTGCATCCTTCAAAAGCAATTGGGTTAGTGGTTTCACAATTTTAGAAAAATCTTTAATAAACCTACGATAAAACCTGCATGACCCAAAAAGCTTCTTACCCCTTTGACATTCATAGGACAGGGAAGTTGCTGTATTACCTGAATCTTTTCTTTATCGACCTCAATACCTCGTTCGGAGATTAAATGTACAGGCACAACACCTTCATTGACCATAAAATGGCACTTCTCCCAATTCAGCACTAAATTCACCTTTTCATATATCATGAGCGCTTTTGTTAGAATTTCTAAACAAGCATCAAACAAAGTTCCATAGACCCTAAAATCATCCATATAAACTTCCGTAATTGGTTCAATGTAGTCAGAAAATATACTCATCATGTAACGTTGAAAGGTAGAAGGGGCATTACATAAAGCAAATGGCATTCTACGATATGCAAAAGTACCATAAGGACATGTAAAAGTAGTTTTCTCTCTATCATCTGGATGAATGGGGATTTGGAACAATCCCGAATAACCATCTAAGTAACAAAAATACCTATGCCTAGCTAGCCTTTTGAACATTTGATCAGTCGAGGGGAAAGTGGTCCTTTTTAGCAGTAGTATTCAATTTCCTGTAATCAATACACATACACCAACACGTGACAACTCTAGTGGGAATTAATTCATTTTTATCATTACGAACAACAGTGGCCCCCCCTTTCTTAGGCACTACCTGAACTAGACTAACTCACTTAAAGTTAGGAATAGAATACATGATACCACCATTATGTAATTTAATGACCTCTTTCTTAAAAACTTCCTCCATGTTAAAGTTCAAACGACGCTGACCCTGTATGCATGGTTTATGACCTTCCTCTAATGAATACGATTCATGCAAAAATCAAGAGTAATACCAGTTGGGTCATCTTTAGTGGAACCAATAGTCTTCTTATGACATTTAACCATAGATAACAATTTTTCAAGTTGACTATCAGTAAGTGAAGCACTAACAATAACATGATATAGCTCTATTTCATCTAGAAATGCATATTTCAAATTAGATGGAAGAGGTTTCATCTCAGGTTGTGTTACCTCCTTTACCGAACAAACATCCTGGGGCAGCTTCAAGAACTTATAATTGCTCCCCGAATTGAATTCCACTCCTGAAAGGTTCTGAATCAGCTCATCTGTTTCCCTATTGCCTCCACCTGAAATCATATCCAAACACAAAATAGCCTCCAGAAGATCCTTTTTAAGGCATCAAGGCAAGTGATCACAAACAATTTCTTGAATAATATCAATTATATAACAGGATTGTTCTTACACAGGACTTTTCAATACACTATCAAGGTTAAAGGTAACCTTGTCATCACCTACAGAAAGAGTCAAACTCCCATTGTTTACATTAATAACATCTACTACAGTATTTAAGAATGGCCTACCAAGAATAATAGGGATGACTGCATCCTCCTCCATATCTAACACTACAAAATCAACGAGAATGAAAAACTTCCCAGCTCTTACTGGGACATCCTCCAAAATACCTTTTAGGTATTTCACAGTTCTATCCTCCATCTGCAAGGTAACGTTAGTAAACTTTAAAGAATCCATATCTAATTTCTTGCAAATAGACAACGGCATAACACTAACACTGGCCCCTAAATCACATAAAGCCTTATCAACAAAAAGTGTACCAATGTTACAAGGTATCGAAAAACTTCCGGGATCCTAGATTTTAGGTGGAGACTTATTCTGCAAAATAGCACTACATTCTTCAGTTAAAGCAACAGTCTCCACTGAACTAAATTCACGCTTCCTGCTCAATATGTCTTTCAAAAATTTAGTGTATGCCTGCGTAATTAAGTCAGTAAAAGGCACAGTAACCTGCAAATTTGTAACAATATCGAGAAACTTACGGAAGTGATTGTCATTCTTACTCCTATCTACCCTATGCGAGAAGGGTAGTGGCACCTTGGGAGGTGTCAGTGTATCAACTGGCTTGTCAGCTGCTGGAGCTCTCTTCTCCGTGGCATCTTTCTCCTTAGAAGGTGTAGGCTCTGCGATCTCCTCAATTACCACATAGCTAGTCTTGCTAGTCTGCACTCCTATCTTTGAAGCAATGTCATCAGTGGACAACTTAGAACCTTCACAGTGGGTTCCTCTTCTGGTAGTGATGGAGTTGCAATTTTTTCTCTGAGCTGGTTGAGGAGGTAGTTGACCCTGTTGCCGCTGAGATATTGACTGTGCAATCTGAACTACCTGGGTTTATTTCTAGTTGCTTATTGTGAGCCTGCATTGCCTCCATATTCTTCTGCATTTGCAGAATCATATTCTTCAACTCTGACATTTCACCACTAGGTTGAGTTGGTGGTGCTGGCAATGGTGGTCTAATGAAACCCGGTGGGTGTGGTGGTGCAAATCGTTGCATCTGCTGGTGAACCTGTTGAGGTGGTATAGGTTGCTGTGGATTTTGCACATAATTGTTGTCCTTGTAGGAAAAGTATGGATGATCCTTCCACCCGAGATTGTTTGTATTGGAAAATGGATTGTTCTTGTAGGCTTGGAAGGCACACACTTGCTCTACTGAACTATGACATGACTGTGAACTATGACTGAATGAACCACAGGAAACGCAGAAAGACACAGTACATCCCGAAAGTGCAGTCGTGGCAGCTACAGGTGATGGTGGAAGAGCTTTAGTACTAATCTTGTCAAGCTTCTAGCTTACTGTGATGCTAAACTTTTGTATTTATCATCACACATACTTTCCATCTTTCTTAGAATGTCCTCTGGGATTTCAAAACTGTGAATTATGAATAGCAATTTCTTCGATAAACTCTTATGCAGCATTAACCTCTTGGTTCATGAATCAACCACTAGCAGCTCAATCTAGCAATGTCCGACTCTCATTCCCTAACCTGTTATAGGATGACTGGACTAGGAACAACTTCTCAAGACCGTGATGTGGGCACAAACTCAATAGATCCTTGAACCTCTCCTATGCTTCATACAATGTCTCATCAGACTACTGGTTGAAATTCGTTATCTTACTCCGAACGGTTGCATTTCGCTCTGGAGGGTAATATTTCCGTTGAAATGCAAGAGCCAACTCTTCTCAACTGCTAATATTGTCGATATTATGTCTGTTCAACCAATTACGAGCCATGTCTTTCAATGAGAATGGGAACATCATCCTTCTAATGTAGTCCTGAGAGACCCCGTCTTGCTTGATCGTACCACAATACTGGAGAAAGTTATGTGAATGCAACATCGGATCCTCCATCAAAGTTCCTGCAAACTGATTCCTTTCCACAATATTCCCCAGAACTGGCTTAAGTTCAAAATCTAGAGCCTTAGTATAAATGTAATACCCCATATTTTCACATATTTTAAGGAATTATTTTTGTATTTTATACGTGTAGTATTGGTATTTTTATTGAACAATTGTGTTCAATAAGAATATTAAACAAAAGAGTTTAAATAAGCTTTAATTAACATTAGTTATTTTGTGTTTATAAATAATATTTTATGTTTTATAAAATATTTTGAAAGGTTTCTAAAAACAAAATTTTTAAGAGTTAGTTTCTCAATTTATTTTAAGGCAAGGGCACAAAGGTGTTTTCCACTATTTAGGATAATTATTGGCTTCACAGCTTTATACATGATTTTTCGTTTTTAGACCCTAATAAAATTTAACCTGCAAAATTAGGTGAAACATATTTATTAACCGGTTACTTATGTTTTCCATTTTAACTTTAGGTTCCTTTTTCCTCATAAAAATCATATATAAACATTAGAGTTTGAGATATTAAAATATATACTTTTACGGCCCTATCAATAATCTATGGTACCCATCGTTTAGTTTTTCTTCTACGAAGTTGACTTATGTAACCTATTGATTATTTAACTTTTCTGCTGCAAAGTATGTTTTACTGTGAGATATATGATTGCTTTGGCATAATTAGACTTGGTTTTTTTTATTTAGTAAATTTGTCATCACTTGCTAATTGCAATACTAAGTTTTATTAAAGCTAGACATCTCTTTATTTCTGAAATTTAACCATCTTTCTCTGAATTGCTATCTTATTTGAGTGAATTTGGGTTATTCACTTTGTACTATTTAATCAACATGCAAGGCATTGGTAAGACACTATGGCACGACATTTCTAAAATCACCTTCTGTATTGTTATAGATGCAAACTGATGCATACTAACGTACGTTGGTTGAAAAAGTCATCAAACTCTGGCCATTGAAGGTTTATGCTAATCCTAAAGTGTAAATGTAGTTAGGAGGTGCATATAACAGATGAAATCATTTTTAGTACAGTTTTATGGTACGTTATGTATGATATGTCATGCTTAATATATAGAAATAATCAAGATAGCTTTTCATTGTAATGTAAGCAATAATGAGTTCCCTTATTATTTTATAATACGGAAGATAGTATATTCCATGGAATATTGTGTTGTGTGATACTTGCAATTTGACAGAATTAACCAAGGCCCTATAGGTGCATGGAGCCTTGAGTATGCAAGTAATACTGTGGCACCCCCAAATGAGAAATATTTTTTTCGTAAAAAAATAGATTATTTGTATTGGGCCATTAACTATACTCGTTACGAAAAAATAGTTATTTATAACGGGCATTATATGTGCCTGATACAAATACTCTGTTTTTTGTAACGGCCAAGTGCCAAATACAAATAGTTTTAGTATTTGTAACCCCCACAAACGTAATGTCTAAAATCCGTCCAAAATGAACGATATTGCCTGATACAAGTAGGAAATTTTCCACCTCAGAGAGTTTAATAAGTTGTTTGGGGCAGTGTATTATCCAGAAGAGTTTAAGGTGAACCATGCTGTTTATTATCTGAGAGGAGAAGCTGATCTATGGTGGTCACAAAATGAGGGTGTGATTAGAGCTTTACCAAGGTTTAATTGGGATATGTTACAAGAGCAAATCCGTAATAAGTTCTATCCTGTGTTCCTTCAGAAATAGAAAGTTGAAGAGTTTCTAGAGCTTAAGATGGGAAGTATGTCTATCACTGAGTACTACTCTACGTTTATAGAATTGTCTAGGTTTACTCCTGAGGCCGTAGCAACCGAGAGTTTGATGGCTAGTCGTTTTGAAAGAGGGTTACCCTTAGACCTTCAGTCACAATTTGCTGGGCAGATCTTTGAATCTTTGGATGAGTTATATGGTAGAGCTGCACACCTGTATGCGGTAGACTAGAAGAAGAATGAGGTATAGAAGGAAGGTGAGACGAGGGAGAAAAGGGAGGATGGTGGAGGAAACTTCAACCAACAAGGAAATCATGTTGGATTTAAGAAACCTCGTTTCAACAATAACTTCCAGGGTAATAGGGGAAACTTTGGGAAGCCTACTTCTGGAAATGGGAACATAGCTCAGATGGCTAGTCAAGGAGGGAGTGTGTACTTTTGCAAGAAGTGTCCTAATAATCACCCAGGAAAGGACTATGTAGAGAACCTAGTGACTTGTCGGTTGTGTAACAAACTTTGACACCGTGAGTATGAGTGCTTCTCTAAGAACAAAGGAAAGGAGGGGCAAAATTCTCGATATATGGGGGAATTCAGCTGGGGGCAGCAAAAGGGTTTCCAAGGAAATATGGGAGGAATGGTGAGGCCTCAAGCCGGAAATAGGAATGGGAGTGGGGATGGAAGAGGACAGACTAAGACCTCAAACACTGAAAAGCTGAATGTGATGGCTCGAAGTGAAGCTGATGCTAGTAAATATGTAATTACTGGTACTTTTTCAATTCACTTTTTTCCTGTTAAAGTTTAGTTTGATTCTTGTGCAACATAATCATTTGTAACCACTAAGATTCTAGAAAAGCTAAAAGCTGTGATGGGAAAAGTGGATACAATTGACATGTCAATAGTGCTACCCTTAGGGTCGGAGGTACAGTGTTCAAAGAGATTTCTGGATGTTCCTATTGAAATTGAGGTAGTGAAGTTTAAGGCTAATCTAATCGAGTTTGATTTAAGTGACTTAGAACTGATTCTGGGGATGGATTGGTTAAATAAGCATAAGGCTGAGATTCTATGTGAGCCACAGATGATCTTGTTAATCAATAAGGGTAAGAAGGTGAGCTATTGGAGGGCAGGAAGACCAAAACACAACAAAATATTGTCAGTAATGAGGTTTGCTAGGTTTGTGAGGAGAGGATTTCCCATTTACCATTGTAGTGTGAGGGATGTGGATCATGTTGAGACTGCTAAACCCAAGGATATTGAGGTAGTAAGGGACTTTCTGAACGTGTTTCCGGAAGAGATTACGGGGATGCCTCCTAAGTAGGATATTGTGAAGAAGAAAGATGGGAGTTTGAGGTTATGTATTGAGTATAGGGAGCTGAATAAGGTGACAATCAAGAATAAGTATCCTTTACCGAGGATTGATGACTTGTTTGATCAATTAAAAGGAGCTACTGTGTTTTTAAAGATTGATTTGAGATCAGGATATCATCAATTGAGAATTGCTAATGAGGACATACCGAAAACGACTTTTCGTACGAGATATGGGTAGTATGAGTTCACCGTTATGCCTTTTTGGTTAACCAATGCGCCAGCAAAATTCATGGATCTAATGAATAGGATTTTCCAACGATTTTTGGATAACTTTGTGGTTGTTTTCATTGATGACATCTTGGTGTACCGTAACAGTAAAGAGGAACATGTGGAACCAGAGGACAATCTTGATGACCTTAAGAGAGAATGAATTCTATGCTAAGTTCTCAAAATGTGAGTTCTGGTTGGAGAAGTGGCATTCTTGGGACATATTGTGTCAAAAGAGTGAGTCGAAGTAGATCTAGCCAAGATTGAAGCGGTTAAGGAGTGGCCTACACCTAAAAATGTAACGGATGTCCGGAATTTCTTAGGGTTACAAGGTTATTAAAGGAGGTTTGTGAAGGACTTTCCGAGGATTGCTAAACCCATGATGTCCTTAATGAAGAAAGACTGTAAGTTTGAGTGGAGGGATAAGTGTGAAGGGGCATTTCAGACCTTAAAGGAGCATTTGACTACAGCTCCAGTGCTGACTTTGCCAGATGGAAGTGACTCTTATGATGTGTATAGTGATGTTTCTAAAATTGGTTTGGGATGTGTGTTAATGCAAAATAGAAAGGTAATTGCATATTCTTCAAGGCAATTGAAACCATACAAGGAAAATTACCCTACTCATGATCTTGAGTTAGGAGCGATTGTGTTTGCTTTAAAGATATCGAGGCATTACTTGAATGGGGTAAAATGTAGGATATACACGGACCACAAGAGTTTAATGTACTTTTTCACTCAGAAAGATTTAAACATAAGATAGAGGAGATGGCTTGAGTTGATCAAGGATTATGACTTAGATATCCAATACCATGAAGGGAAGGCCAATGTGGTGGCAGATGCTTTAAGCTGTAAAACGAAGCATGAAGTGAATACTTTGGTGGTTGCTAATGAACTATGTAAGAATATAGAGAGATTGAGCTTTGAGATAGTGAAGGAGGGAGAGTTGGAACGAATTCTCTGTAATCTTAGTATCCAACCAACAATATTTGAGGAAATTTAGAAGAACTAGGAGGGAGATGTGAAACTGGAAAGAACTAAGGAAAAATTGAAAGCTGGAAAAGTTGTGGACTTTAAGACCCATGAGGATGGAATTTTAAAGTATAAAGGAAGGTGGTGTGTACCACAAAAATGTGAAGATCTAAAACAAATAATCATGGAGGAGGGTCATAAGACCTCGTATTCAGTGCATCCTGGAGTTGATAAGCAGCATAAAGATTTAAAGAAGATGTATTGCTAGCCTAGGATGAAGAGAGAAGTGTCTCAATTTGTCAGCAAGTGTCTTACTTGTCGAAAGGTGCAATTTGAGCATAAGAGACCACAAGGAGAGGTCCAACCACTCGAAATACAAGGATGGAAATGGGATTGCATATCAATGGACTTTGTGACTTGCTTGCCAAAGTTGAGAAATCAAGATGATACCATATGGGTTATGGTAGATAGGCTTATTAAGTCAGCAGTGTTTATACCCATGAAAGAGACTTGGAAAATGGAACAACTTGCAAAGGCTAACATATAACATGTTGTGAGGCTACAAAGAGTTCCAAAGGATATCGTGTCAGATAGGGATTCTAGGTTTCTTTCGAAATTATGGAAAAGTGTCCTGGAGAACTTTGGTACAACATTGAAGATGAGTACAACATTACATCCAGCCACCGATGGACAAACTAAAAGCACCATACAAACTTTAGAGGACATGCTAAGTGCTTGTGTAATGGATTTTCAAGGTAATTGGGAGGATCACTTGGATCTTATTGAGTTTTCATACAACAAAAGCTACCATGCGAGTATTGGCATGGCACCTTTTGAGGCTTTGTATGGGAGGAAGTATAGAAGCCCCTTGTGTTGGAATGACATAAGTGAGACAGTTATTCTAGGACCTCAATTGATCAAAGAAAACACAGATAAAGTAAGGGTAATACAAGCAAAGATTCAAGCAGCACAAGATAGAAAAAAGTCCTATGTGGACCAAAAACGCCAAGAAGTTGTGTTAAAGTTGGCGATAAGGTGTTACTTAAGGTATCACCAATGAAAGGAGTAATGAGGTTCAAAAAGAAAGGAAAATTAAGCCCAAAGTACATAGGACTCTATGAGATCTTGGAAAGGGTTTGAAAGGTGGCCTATAAGTTAGCATTACCAATGGAGTGGAGCAAGGTTCACAATGTTTTTCATGTGTCTCAACTGAGCAAGTATGTTCCAGATGAGTCACATGTGTTACAGCCTGAAACAATAGAGTCAGACCAAAGTTTGATGTATGAAGAGAGGCCAACTAAGATCCTAGACAGTAAAGTCCAGGATATTCGTAGAAAAAAATGTCAAAATAGTGATGGTGTTGTGGTCTAACCAAGAAACCAAAGAAGCTACTTGGGAAGCTGAAGATATGATGAGAGAAAAGTATCCGGAGTTATTTCAGGTTAGTAAGTAGAGTTACGGGGACGTAACACGATTCTTAAGGGGGGTAGAAAGCAATCTAATTTTGCGCGTTTTAACCCTCAATTTTGTCAGCTTTCATGAGTTTCTGCGACTTTTAAGTAAGATCTTTATGTTTGTCTACTAAAAAGTTGTCAAGTGACAGCTAAGTAAGTGTGTAAGGTCTACAACAATATAGTATTATAATGAAAAATTTCGAAGTAAATGCAGTCTCTATTCAAATTCCATACACTAATGTACACAAAGTTTCGGGACGAAACTTCATTTAAGTGGGGTAGACTGTAATGCCCCATATTTTCTCGTATTTTAAGAAATTATTTTTTTTTATTTTGTATGTGTAATTTTAATATTTTTATGGAAAAATTGTGTTTAATAAGAATATTTAACAAAAGATTTTAAATAAGCTTTAATTAAAAATAATTATTTTGTGTTTAAAAATAATATTCTGATAAAATATTTTGAAAGATTTTTAAAAATAGAATTTTTAAGAGTTCCCTAATTTATTTTAAGGCAAGGGCATAAAGATATTTTCTACTATTTAGGATAATTATGGGATTCACCAAATCCTTCTTTGGGGCCTATAAATACCCTTTAAAACCCAAATTTGCATATTTCATCTTTCATAATTGTCATTAGGATTCCAAATTTAGAAAGAGAAAGAGAGATAAAATAAAGAGCAAGATTTCCCAAAAAGAAAAAAGAAAAAAAAACAATTCAGTTTTACGAAGGAGAAGAAAAAAAAAGTTCTTTTTTTTAGGAGTTCGTTTGCTGGAGCCCTCGCCGGAGCCTCCTCGCCGTCGTCGCTCACCACCGCCGGCCACAACCTCCCCCTTGTTCAGTATTTTTGAATACTTCAAAACAAAAAATTTCTTCTTCTTTCTTTTGGATTTAATTTTTGCAAATTCATGTATGTATTTATGTTTAATCATGATTTTATAAGTTTCAATCATGTTTTATGTTGTTATGATTTGTTTTAAAGCATGAATTAATATTTTGTTCAGGAAAGTTTAGATTAGGGTTCATAAAGTAATAATTAAATTCTTGATTTTTATGAGTTTTAATGATTTAAACTTCAATATTATGATCATGACTTGTTGTTGGGTGCGTTTATGATGATTTTATGAAGTTTAGATTGATTTTTAAAGGCTATAAACATAAAATAAATTGCTGTCCAACTTTTGTAATCATGAAATTCAATAGAATAAATATTATGAACATGTTTTGGCTGATGAAAAATTATTCAAAATAGTTTAGTTTCATAATGATGTTAGTAGATTGTAAAAGAGTTTTGTCATGAATTTACGATGTTTTTATGAATTTTCCATGTGTTTAATGTTAATTAATAAATCTGAATTTTTTATAAAAACAAGTGAAAATAAGTTTTTAGTGTTCATATTATGCTAATATGATCACATATTAATTCTATAATGTTACATATGATTTTTAGGGTGATTCAAGAAGTTTAAAAGTGATCTTAAGCATGTTTAACATGGTGTCCGAAATTTTCCATTGTATTATGCATTATATTGCTTGGGAATGGGGTCAAATTGCTAAGCCTAGGGTCTTTCTTCATGATGCTGGGGTAAAACCGACCGAAACCCCTGCTTTTGCCAGCATGACAGACAGCAAGGAGTCAACTGAATGACCGAGTTTGGCTCACGTCTCGAATAAATTCGTCCCCTCCAGTTAAGAGTTGGGGCCTCACAATCACTAGCTAATATGCTTTTCTCTCATGACTTTAGTGATCTTAAGCATGTTTAACATGGTGTCCGAATTATGTAAAATGAATAATTAGGCTTTTAAAGTATGTAATTAGTATGAATTGATCATATAAATTAAGGAATACATTGTATGATTGATTTGTGTTGATTTTGAGGCTTTTCAAGGAGTTCTGGCTATTTTAAATTGTTGTCCACTTTTCTAAAGTGACGTAAAATTTATGTTGAAGTTTTATACAGTATGGAATTGAATAGAGACCATACAAGGAATGTTTTGGACAAGTTTCCAATATAGGAGTTATTTTAGAGTTGTTGTAGAACTTAGTCAACAAGGTTTTCATTTTGTTTCAGTTTTCTTTATGTAGGAGACTTTGACTTAGCCAACTTTTAGAAGTTGTGGCGGAGCATCACTATTTCATAAGGTACGTAAGTATTAACATCATTTATGTTATGTAACATTATTATGCTTGTTTGAATTATGAATTAATGTGCATGAAAAGTTTTGTTGGAACCATGATTTTATATTATTTTGACATTCCATGTTCAATAGCAATATAAATTTTATACTATCGAATTGGAATGTTATGATCAGTTTAATATGGCGAATAGCTTATTATTAAAGAAAGGAAGTTATTTTAAAGTTGGTTAGTTACTTAATCAATAAAAAGGTAGTTGTTAATTTTATTCACATTATTAAATGGAGTTATGAGCAAATATATTATACATGTTGCCACTCACAGTTAATGTGTGGTAGAGGAAGTTCAGTTTAATTAATGGACACAGATGATGTTATTTTTTAATCACTTTAAATTGAAGACAATTAATATGGCTTGCTTGCTTTGATGCATGTTTTTATGTGATGTCGTATGTGAGTCATAACATTGTTAAACCGGTTAATCACGTAAAATGTAAGAGGATTTGCATCAAAACTCTTAGAACATATATACCTTGAGTATGAATAATGGTGGGAGTTGTAAAGAACAGAGACCTATGACTTCTAATTGGAGTACAAGACGTTGTACTGTTTTATATTTTTAATGCGTTAGAATTCCGTCACTTATTGTGACATAGGTAATACCTTCTTGGAGTTCCTCCCAAGTTGGTGCCCAATAGGGCGATTTTAAAGGAATGGAAACCCGTTCGATACAGAATCCAAATGTTTAAATATAATAATCAATTTGTTGAGTCTATGCATTGGTGAAAGTTTGTCAAAGGTAAGTTGTGTATGTTTTAGTTCTTGTTGTTTTGTTGCATAGTCTTTAGTAGTTATGTACTCAGCTTTGCTGACTGTTTGTTTTGTGTGCATGGCTTTGTCTTGGACTTGGCCCTACAACGACCCATTTGTTGGTGAGTAGTTGCCTTGAATAAGAAAAGTTACAGGTACAAGTGGGCATATGTCATTTCATGATGGGCTCAAGTCAGAGCGCTTGCTTTGTAGTTTTATTTTTATTGCTTATGAAGTACTAACCTCTATTTGGATGTTGTTTATTTTTAAAGATTCTAGTTTTGGTTTTAAGGGCCATTAAAATGGTTCCGAAGTGTAATAAAGTTTTGACGTTATTTTTATTATGGATGTTGATTTGAATTTGGTTTTGAGACTTGTTTTGAAGTTTAAGTTTTTAAATTGGTTTTGGTTTTAAGACTTCCGCTGTAGTACTTTGATAAATGCCGTAGCTGTTATCACGGAGGCGGTACTACTTTGGTTTTTCCATTATTAGGAGTTCTAATAATTATAATTCTTAATTTTTATAATATGTTTTCCAGAAAAATATAGAGTACAAAGTAAGGAAATTCCAGAGTGTTACAATCAGGGAACCAATAACCATCTCCCACGGTTGTAGAACTAGGTTAAGGATAACGATCGTGGTTGTGGCGGTGGCGCTTGCTGCGGTTGGGAATCGTTATTCGTATGTTGTTTTCGTTAATATGTGAGTCTGCCATTTCTTCCCTATCAGAATTCTCAGAAATGCTCAAATCAGAAAAGAGTAACTCTCTGCAATGACCACTTCCTCCCACAACTCCGCTTATGCAATGACCGTTCTTGTTCAGGATCAACCCAAATCTGCACGCAAACCTAGTACCTGCACACAAACTGAAACTGCAGATATCCGTAAGAACTGTCTCAAAGAACAGCAAGTTCCTTGAGACGAGATAAAAACAAAAATAAGACAAAATAACCCAATTCGTATAAATTAAACAATGGCCTCCCCGGAAACGGCGCCAAAATTTTGTAGGGACAGTCGTATACCTATCAAAACTAACCTACAACTCTAACTAATGTAGACAGGGTAGTAGGGATCGAATCCATAGGGAAACACGTAATTCTACTCACTCTAAAAAGCTATTCAGCTGTAATTAAGGGGCATTTGAATTTGGGATTGACTAAAAAACTAATGACTATTAGAGAGGAATTTAAACACGAGAGAAATATATAATAACAACCTAGGACTTCGGTTCACCACAGGTCAACTAATGAATTGAATACCGATAAATTAACGAACTGTTGACTTCTGGAACTAAGGTACACTAATTCTCTCGAATCTAGTCTCCTTCAAAACTCCTCTAATGGCTCTCGCTCACTTCGACTCGTTTTGCCTATTGTCCCTGTGATCTAATTGTGGTAATCTTACCTCTTGGGATCGATTTAAACAATATATAAAACTATCAATCAAGCCTGGCCACAATTTAATTGAAAGAAATAAAACCTAACAATATGAATTCAGTAACACCAACAATTTTACTAATTAACCATGAAACAACACATTAGAAACGATCCATATATTGCCTAATCCCAGAAAGGAAATTACTCACACATGATTAAAATCACAGAAAACAAAATAACAATGAGAACTAAAACAAGAAACATGACTACTATAATTAAACAAATTAACATGAAAAAAATAACTCAAAAAACATAAACTAGGGCTTGTTGAATGTGCCTAATATTTTTATGGACTTGTTGAATAAGATTTTCCAACGATTTGTGGACAAGTTTGTGGTTGTGTTCATTGATGACATTTTGGTGTTCTCCAAGACCAATGCGAAGCATGTAGAACATCTAAGAACAATTTTGACAAAGCTAAGGGATTATAAGTTGTTTGCTAAATTCTCGAAGTATGAATTTTGGTTGGTGAAGGTCACGCTTTTGGGATATTTTGTGTCAAAAGAGGGAGTTGAAGTGGATACAAAAAAATTAAGGCAATGAAGGAGTTGCCTACGCCTAAGAATGTGTCGGACGTGCGAAGTTTCTTGGGTTTAGCAGGGTATTATACGAGGTTCGTGAAGGAGTTTTTGAGAATTGCTAAACCAATGACATCGTTGATGAAGAAGAACTGCATGTTTGTTTGGAGTGATAAGTGTGAGGAAGCATTTTAGACTCTGATGGAGCGGTTGACTACAGCTCCGATGTTGACCCTACCAGATGGGAGCAATTGCTATGACGTGTATAGTGATGCTTCTAAGAATGGTTTGGAATGTGTGCTAATGCAAAACAGAAAGCTGATCGCGTATGCTTCAAGACAGTTAAAGCCATACGAAGAAAACTATCCCGCCCACGATCTCGAGTTAGCGGCGATCGTGTTTGCTTTGAAGATTTGGAGGCACTATTTGTTTGGGGTAAAGTTTTGGATCTTCCTTGATCATAAGAGTTTAAAGTAATTTTTCACACAAAAGGATTTGAACATGCGGCAAAGGAGATGGCTTGAATTGATGAAGGATTATGACTTAGATATCCAGTATCATGAAGGGAAAGCCAATGTGGCAGTGGATGCTCTAAGTCGTAAGATGAAGCATGGAGTGAATTCTCTTGCAGTCGCTGAGGAATTGTGTAGGGACATGGGGAGGTTGAATTTGGAAATAGTGAAGAAGGGTTCGCTAGAAGAAATAGTTTGTAAGCTTAGTATCCAACAACCAGTGTTTTAGGAGATCAATGAGAACCAAGGTGGAGATGTGAAGTTAGATAAAATAAACGAGAAATTTCAGGTAGGAAAGGCTACGGCATTCAAAATCCACGAAGATGGGAGTTTAAGGCATAAGGGAAAGTGGTGGTGTAACACCATCGAATTTCCTAACTTTCTGCACAATACTTTTTCCGGAAAACTTAATATAAATATTAAAGAATTATAATTATTAAAACTCTTAATAACGGAAAAACCAAAGTATTACCGCCAGCGTGATAACGGCTAAGGCATTTATCAAAGTACTACAGTGGAAGTCTTGAAACCAAAACCAATTTAAAACTAAACATTAAAAACAAGTCTCAAAACCGAATTCAAATCAACATCCAAAATGTAAACTAACTTAAAACTTTATTACTCTTAAGAACCATTTTAATGGCCCTTCAAAACCAAAACTAGAATATTTAAAATTAAAACATCCAAATAAAAGTTATTACTTCATAAGAAATAAAAATAAAACTACAAAATAAGCGCTCTCACTCCAGCCCAGCATGAAATGACATATGCCCTCTTGTACTTGTACATTTTCTTATTCCAGACAACTACTCACGAACAAGTGGGTCATTGTAGGGCCAAGTCCAAGACAAATCCATGCACACAAAACAAACAGTCAGCAAAGCTTAGTACATAACTACTAAAGACTATGCAACAAAATAAAATGAACTAAAACATAGACACAACTTACCTTTGACAACCTTTCACCTGTGCATAGACTCAACAAGTTAATTATTATATCTAAACTTTTGGATTCTGCATTGAACGGGTTTCCTTTCCTGTAAAATCGCCCTATTAGGCACCAACTTGGGAGCAACTCAAGAAGGTGTTACCTATGTTACATATAGTGACGGAATTCCAACACAGTAAAAATATAAAAGAGTACAAACGTCCTGTACTCCAATTAGAAGTCATAGATCTCTGTTCCTTATGACTCCCGCCTTTGTTCATACTCAAGGTATATACTTTCCAAGAGTTTTGATCTAAATCCTCTTGCACTTTACGTGATTAACCAGTTTAACAATGGTATGACTCACATACGACATCACATATAAACATGCATCAAATCAAGGAAGCCATATTAATTATCTTCAATTTAAAGTGATTCAAGAAAAAAAATCTCACATGTGTCCTTTAATTAAACTGAACTTCCTTTACCACACATTAACTGTGAGTGGCTACTATTTACTTTATCTTTCACCACACATTAAGCTGTGAGTGGCAACATGTATAAAATAATTGCTCATTAGCTCCTTTTTAATCATGTGAATAAAAATTTACAACTACCTTTGTTGTTGATTAAGTAACTAACCAACTTTAAAATAACTTCCTTCCTTTAATAATAAACTATTGGGTAAATTAAACTGATCATAACATTGCAATTTAATCTTACAAAATTTATACTGCTTTTCAACATGGAATGCCAACATAATATGAAATCATGCTTCTAATAAAACTTGCCATGCACGTCAATTCATAATTCAAACAAGCATAACGATATTCCATAACATAGAGGATCATCGAAGCATGAATTCTAATTCTTATTTTTGTCTTTAGTACATACGTACCTTGTGAAATAGTGGTGCTCCGCCACAACTTCTAAAAGTTGACTAAGTCAAAGTCTCCTACATAAAGGAAACATAAACAAAATTAAAACCTTGTTGACTAAGTTATACAACAACTCTAAACTAACTATTGAAAAGTTGTCCAAAACATTCCTTTTATGGTCTCTATTCAATTCCATACTTCACTTAAAATTTTCTATTGCTAGATTACTTGGTTTTCGGGACTTATTTATAATGTATAAAACTTCAACATAACACTAGTGGAAAAATTACCATATGTTACATCACATTTGCTCCGATTTTTTAGGTAAAATAAAAACCGGAGCAATAAGCCTTTGGAGGGAAAAATAGTTTACTTTTTGGTCCGGTTAAAATTCAGACCGGAGCAAAAAGTTATATACTCCGGTTGTTTGACTTTTTGCTCCGGTTGTTTTGACCGCAGCAAAAAATAATTCAATATATATTATTTTTAATAAAAATCTCATAACCAACTCATCCCTCATCCTCTTAATCCATTGACCCTAACTCCCCATTCTCCTTTTCTCTCTCTTTCCGAAAATCCTCCCTCTCTTTCTCCTCTTCATTATCTCCTCATCTTCTTCCTCCTCATTATTCCTAAATCGCCTCTTCCTCTAAAAGCACTAAACAACCCAAAACACTAAACTCCATCCCCAAACCCTTCCCTAAACGCCTCCCCTAACCCGTCGAAAAACCCTAAATCGTCTCCTCACCACCACTAGAATCGCCTCCTCGCACATGAATGTTTTTTTTAGATCTTGTTTTCGATTTCAATTTCAGTTTAATGGTGATGTTTTTTATATTTCGAATTTAATCTAAATTTTTTGCTTTGATTTTTTTTCCTTTTTCAGATCTAATGGTGGTTGTTGTTGTTGGCTTTGGTAGCAAAATGACGATGGTGAATGGCGAATGACGATGGTAGCAGAATGACGATGGTGAATGATTGCGTTGGTGAATTTGGGGTAATTTTGTTCAATTTGATTTATGGGTATTGTGGGATTAATTTTCCATTTTTTTGGGATTTTTGTTGTTTGGACTCTGTTGTGATTGTTGTTGCATTTTAAGACTGTTGTCTTTGTTGTTGTTTGGACTTTTGTTGTTGTCATCGTTGTTGTTAGGACTGTGAAAATCTCTATGTTGCTGATCCTCAGCTAGAAAGTAGCACTGTCACTCACTTTATGTCTTCAACACAGCTTCATGTTGCTAGACGTGATTTTTTACTACAAAGAAATTAGTTCAAAATTCAGACTTTTAGTTTGACCGCTACTCGTACAGTCGTACCTAGTGATTCGAAATGGGTCGATCCCTATCTGACTTTGTAGCAGTTGAGGATTGGTTTATCCTTATCAGAATTTGTAGTGGTTTAGAATTGTTCAATCCCATCCTTATTCAAATCCTTCACTGTGTGTCATACTTGTGTCTGCCATAGGTTTAGTTCTTAAAATAGTAGAAAACCTAAAATATACTTGGTGAGTCTTTTGGACACCATGTACCTTGGTGAAATTGGTTTCTCTGTATTGAATTAAAACTTTATATTGAAGTTTACAAGTGTAGATAAATGAATACAGGGGTTAATTAAAAGGAAAGTTACAAAACAATTGTTCCCAATATAGGTTAAGCAGACCAGTTTAGGAAGACAATTGCTAGGCGTAAATCCAGGTATAGTTACCTCCTTTATATTGTTTGGATTGAACTGAAGCTGACAAGCCTGAAGTAAATATTTGAATGCTTACGTGGTTGAAAGTGTTGAATGAATGAGCTAGATGTAGTTGACACTTGACATCATATACTGACTAATAAGATGGGAACATAAATGTGATGAAGGTGACATAGTGAGTGACACAGAGAGTAACTGAGTGAGATTAGCTAGTATCTATGAATTTTGGTTTTAATTTTGTTTTCATGTTGTTCTCATATACATTTTGGTTTGATGCTGTTATGATTCATTTGTTTTGTGAATGAAGAATGAAGTTAATGAGTGAGTGAGTGAATGGATATGAATGAGTGAATAAATAATTGAAAGGTTGAATGAATTTGTTGAATATACGAATTATGAATGATTTTGGGTTGTAAGTAAATGATTGAATTGTTGTATGAATGAATTGTTGAGTGTGTTTTGTGCGTGAATGAGTGATATTTTCAATGTATGCTTTTGCGAAACAATGTTTCTGTGTATTATCCTTTATAGTCGTCTAATTACCACAAGCTCTCAAATCAAATTCAGCAAGGCACATAGTAGTATTCATTGCTCTCTTACTCTCTGTTATTATGTTTGTTAGCTATTGTGTTTATTAGGTAATGCTTAACAATGACTATTGTTGCTAAGCACTAAATGAAATCTAAATCTGATAAAGTGTTTATTTGTTTGTGATAACTATTTTATTTTCAAAAAAAACCCTGAGTTTATGCTTCTTCCAATTTGACTCCATTTAATTAACTAGCCATCTAGTTAAGGTGTTTGATGTCTAACATTCTTGAATTGACTAAAAATTTTCATTTAACTAATATTACCGGTGTCTTAATGTTTGAATTTTCATTCTTGAATTGACGTGATGAATATCCCCATTCAGAGGCTTGTTACTTGGTTGAAGGTAGATTCTTAGAGGCTACCCATGCCTTTTTGTGGTGGCTGCTATTGCTGCTGCTCTTTACCGTGAAGGTTTATTGTTGTTTAGTGTAGATTCCTGTGATCTAATTACATGGTTACATTATGATAAATGGAGTATCTTACATTGCAGCTTAGTGAATGCTTAGTGAATGTTTAATTTATTACAATGGGTTTATTTAGATACTATTCGTTATCTCATGATACAATGAGAGTATGCGTTGCATTGTTTTGATTGTTATTGTTTGTTTATTATGCTTTTGGTGGTGGTTGTTGCTGTTTCCTTTGTTCTTGTATAATCTTATTTACTTCCCGCTATTGTTTCCTTGTTTCATGCCACTGCTGTTGGCCTTTGGTCCTTGCTGCTGTTGTTGTTGTTAGCCTTTGTTGCTGCTCCTGTTGTCGGTTAACGCTTACGGTGCTGTTGCTGCTCCCTACTAGTTTTCATTCAATTGTTTTCATTATAATGCTTCTTAATATTAATCAACGTCCCTCCTTACTCTCTAAATTCAATTTTTGCGTGTGATATTGGTAGGGCTAATAATTGTTCCAGCTAATTTGTGCTAGTAGAGTTTTGGCCAGGTCAATTTTCTTTGATTTTATTTCCTATGGTTGGTATATGTTCATTTATGCAATTTGGTTTAGTTGATGGAAGTTGGGCATTATATGTGCATTAACATGATTATCATGTAATCGGCGAAAATTTTAGAGTAAATGGAAACTAGAATTTCAGATTGCACAAAGCATATTACTTCAAAATTTAGGTTGAAGAGCCACTCAATTTAAAGTGCATTAGCTTGTATGTGTAGAGTAAACTGCTTTAGTTTTACTTTGTGTATAGTTTTGCTGGAAATAAGAGAAGGTACTAATAAATAGAGTAAAATGAAGGCCAAAAATTGTGCCCACTTGTCGTAAAATGAAGGCCAAAAATAGAGTAAACTTGTGTCTCCAAGTTGTAACTCCACCTATATCTTGTGAGCGTTTTCTTGGGACTTGATACTTTGCTGAGCCCTTAACAACCGCACCCTATGGTTATCTGACATTGCATTCAACACGAGAAATGAATGAATGAAGTATAAAAGTGAATGTATGAATGAATGAGTGAATGCATGTACTATTTTATGAATGAAGAAGTGAGTGAGTGTATGCACCACTTTATGAATGAATAGGTGAGTGAATGTATCTATACTTCTCTAATTTCACATTTTATCAGACTTTTATAAGTTTACGCTCTGATGAAGGATGCCGGCCTTTGCCTTTTGCTGCTGCAGTTGCTCTTAGCCATGCTGCTGCTCATAGCCGATTATGTTGCTGCTCATAGCTAATCCATGCTGCTGCTCATAGCCGATTATGCTGCTGCTCCCTTCCCCCTGCTGCCGTTGTAGCAATATTAAATTGGCATAAATTTTGGGTGTTTTTAACTTGTTGTAATTTGGTAGAGTGAAATTTGGGTGATATAATTGAAATTTTATTGAAAATCACTAATATTATGTATATGTAAGATATAATGGGTCATTTTAACACTAAAAATAGCAAAAAAATAAAAAAAAATTAATTTTCAAAGGTACTTTTTGCTCCGGTTTCTTAAAAAACCGGAGCAAAAAGATCACTTTATTGGTAGGAAATAGGCTTTTTCCTCCAGTCACTTAAAGAATCGGAGCAAAAAGTCTATTTTTTTGGTGGGAAATGTACTTTTTGCACCTGTTTTTTTAAGGAGCCGAAGCAAAAACTCACTTTTTTTTGGTGGGAAATGTAGTTGCTCCGGTCTTTCAATGAACCGGAGCAAAAAGTCTCAGGAATTATTGCACCTCCTGGGTATACTCCATTTAGAAATCGGAGCAAAAAGGGGGGTTTTCACCGGAGCAAATGAGCTTTTTTCCACTAGTGTAAATTTTATGTCACTTTAGGTAAGTGGAAATCAATTTAAAATAACCAAAAAAACCTTAAATAAAACCTCAAAAGCAACATAAATCAATCATACAATATATTACTTAATTTATATGATCAATTCATGCTAATTGTATACTTTAAAAGCCTAATTATTCACTTTACGAAATCTGGACATAATGTTAAACATTCTTAAAATCACTTCTAAACTTCATGAATCACCCTAAAAATCATACGTAACATTATAGAATTAATATGTGATCATATTAGCATAATATAAACACTAAAAACTTATTTTAATTTGTTTTTATAAAATTTTCAGATTGATTAATCAACTTTAAACACATGGAATACTCATAAAAACATCGTAAATTCATGACAAAACTCTTTTACAATCTACTAACATCATTATGAAACCAATCAATGCTTTAGAATAATTTTTCATAAGCCAAAACATGTTCATGATATTTATTCTATTGAATTTCGTGATTACAAAAGTTGGACAGCAATTTAATTTATGTTTAAAGTCTTTCAAAATCAATTAAACTTCATAAAATCATCATAAATTCACCCAACAACAATTTATGATCGTAATATTGAAGTTTAAATCATTAAACTCATAATAATCAAGAATTTATTACTTTATAAACCCTAATCTAAAATTTCATGAACAACAAATTAATTCAGGCTTTAAAACAAATCATAACTACATGACATGATTGAAACTTATAAAATCATAATTAAACATAAATATAAACATGAATTCGCAAAATTGAATCAAAAAGAAAGAAGAAATTTTTTTATTAAGTAATCGAAAATACCGAACAAAGGGGAGGAGGTGGCCAGTGTGCGGTGGCGAGCAATGGCGGCTACGGCGCACGAACTCCAAAAACGAACTCTTCTTTTTCTCCTCGGGAAAACCGAACGGTATATTTTTTCTCTTTTTTTCGAAAATCTTGCTCTCTATTTTTGTTCTCTTTCTCTCTCTAAATTTTGGAATCCTAATGACAATTATGAAAGATGAGATCTGAAAATTTGGGTTTTAAAGTGTATTTATAGGCCGCAAAGTAGGATTTGGTAAAGCCCATACTTATCCTAAATAGTGGAAAATACCTTTATGCCCTTGCTTTAAAATCAAATTAGGAAACTCTTGAAATTCTATTTTTAGAAACATTTAACAATTTTCTATAAGACGTAAAATATTATTTATAAGCAACTAAATAATTATTTTTAATTAAATCTTATTTAAACTCTTTGTTTAATATTCTTATTGAACACAATTTTTTAATAAAAATATTAAAATTACACGTATAAAATACAAAAATAATTCCTTTTACATACGTGAAAATATGGGGTATTACAGTCTACCACCCTTAAAAGAAGTTTCGTTCTGAAATTTTGTCTAGATTAGTGTATGGAATTTGAATAGAGACTACATTTACTTAAACCTTTTTCTTTATAATACTATGTTCTTGTAGACCATAGACACTTACTTAACTTCCACTTGACAACTTTTTGTAGGCAAACATAAACTTTTACTTAAAAGTCGCAAAAACTCATAAAAACTTGCAGGATTGAGGGTAAAAACGAGCGAAATTAGATCGCTCTTTACCCCCCTTAAGAATCAATTTACGTCCCCGTAACTCTACTTACTAACCTGAAATAACTCCGGATACTTTTCTCTCATCATATCTTCAGCTTCCAGAGTAGCTTCTTCGGTTTCTTGGTTAAAAAACAACACCTTCACTATTTTGACACTTATTCTACGAGTATCCCTTACTTTACTGTCTAGGATCTTAATTGGCCTCTCTTCGTAGGTCAAACTTTGGTCTAACTCTATTGTTTCAAGTTGTAACGCATGTGACTCATTTGGAACATACTTCCTTAGTTGAGACACATGAAAGACCTTGTGCACCTTGATCATTTCCATTGGTAATGCTAACTTATGGGCCACATTCAAACCCTTTGTAAGATCTCATATGGTCCTATATATTTTGGGCTGAATTTTCCCTTCTTTCCGAACCTCACAATTTCTTGACGTCTTTAGTCCGCATAGGACTTTGTCTATCTTGTGCTGCTTAAATCTCTTCTCGAATTACCCTTATTTTATATGTGATTTCTTCAATCAATTGAGGTCCTAGAATCACTGTGTCACTTATGCCATTCCAACACAAGAGGATTCTACACTTCCTTCCACAGAAAGCCTCAAAAGGTGCCACGCTAATACTTGCATGGTAGCTATTGTTGTATGAAAACTCAATAAGATCTAAGTGATCGTCCCAATTCCCTTGAAAATCCATTACATAAGCTCTTAGCAAGTCCTCTAAAGTTTGTATGGTTCTTTCAGTTTGTCCATCGGTTGCTGGTTGGAAAGCTGTACTCATCTTCAACGTTTTAGCAAAGTTCTGCTAGACACTTTTCCAGAATCTCGAAAGAAACCTAGAATCTCTATCTGACACGATATCCTTTGGAACTCCATGTAGCCTCACAACATATTTTATGTAAGCCTTTGTAAGTTGTTCCATTTTCCAAGTATCTTTCATGGGTATAAACACCGCTGACTTAGTAAGCCTATCCACCACAACCCATATGGTATCATTTTGATTCCTCGACTTTGGCAAACAAGTGACAAAGTCCATTGATATGCAATCCCATTTCCATCCTGGTATTTCAAATGTTTGGACCTCTCCTTGTGGTTTCTTATGCTCAAATTTCACCTTTTGACAGGTAAGACACTTGCTCACAAAATCATCCACTTATCTCTTCATCCTAGGCCACTAATACATCTTCTTTAAATCTTTATACATCTTATCGCCTCCCGCCTCCAATGCACTGAATACGAGGTCTTATGACCTTCCTCCATGATTCTTTGTTTCATCTCCTCACATTTCTGTGGTACACACCACCTTCCCTTATACCTTAAACTTCCATCCTCATGGATCTAAAGTCCACAGATTTTCTTGCTTTCAACTTTTCCTTAATTCTGTCCTGTTTCACATCTCCCTCCTTGTTCTTCTTAATTTCCTCAAATATTGTTGGTTGGATACTAAGATTAGAAAGAATTCCTTCCAACTCTCCCTCCTTGTTGGATACTTGCCTTTGTTGTTTAGGGTCTGGGAGGAACAATGTGCACGGGGTCTCTTCCTGTACATAGGAAAATAAGGGTTTTCGGTTCACTTTAATCTAATACAGAAGCATTTAACAATTGAATGTAATTAGAATGTGAAAGTACTATCATTAGGATTTAGGATTTAGGTTTTCGGTTCACTTTAAATTTTTTTGTTTTAAGCAGAAACAAGAAGTCTTACATATTATGCTGAACTTAATTTAGCCTCCGGGTATCTAAAAGACCAGGTATCTAAAAAACTATCAGGCTCCTTGGGGACCGAAAACACAGACTAAAATACTATATGTAACATTCTAATTATAATAAGATTTAAGAGTATATATTATTCTACCTAATTTAGCTAACAGCCTTTCAACTTTTTGAATGTCAAGCACATAATCAATTATGAGTATTTAAATAGCAAAGAAAGGATGCTTCACCTCCACATCCGGCACCAATTGTTCTGGGTCTTTGGTTGACCACTTCTCTGAGGCATGGTTGCTGGATTTGTCTTGAAGTTGCCGTTCGAACAATGAAGAAACGTCAGGGACCCCTGCCTCTTTACAAATCAGCTTGAAGCGTTCATGTACCAGGTCCTCAACCATCTTCTCCACATCCGGAGACAGCTTGGAGGTTGATTTTCGGCTCGTTCCACCAGCTTTCTTGAATGCTTTTCTCTTGCCAAGAAGCACACCTCCGAAGCCTTTCACCCGGCCTTTGTGGTCAGGCCCACACACTGCAGTCAATGCATCTTGGTTGGGTGGTATTTGGGAATCTCCCGTACTTTCTTGCTGCTTGATTCCAAGCTGTATAACAAGCAAAATATAGCTAACAAGATCAGATTTTTTGTCACTAATTACCTCAAAATATAGCGTAAGAAAGGTTTAAATGCTATCATAAATAGCAAACTCTTCTAATACAAATTATTCGTCATTTAGAGCAAAAAAGGATGCTGAAGTCGCGTACCACTGCATCAACTGTCTTTTCACCTCTGGATCCTGTATGACACGTTCCCCCGTTAGCATCTTTACTGTATAGGGAGCAAACCCAGTCAACTGTCCGATCTCTCGATCGTGAAGTCATGGATGAGGAAGTGCCCGATTGTGATTGAGTGTACGACAACAACTTCTGATAAAAACCTTCAGCTATCAAACTTCCACATGTTCGGGTGTGGGTTCTGACCCATGTGGTGATCGCCTTCTTCATAGATGCACTTTAGAGTGTTTTTGCACGTATTCCTGTCCAATGCATTAGTATTGATCAAACATCAATAAAAATGCTAGGATGTCTAAGAAGCGGAAATAAATTTCGAGGGCCAAGTGCTTTGGTACTTACAACTTGCTTTGGAGTAGTCTTTTGCGCCACAAACCTCCCACAGTCGCTGCTAATGTGATTGTATATGTGGTGGCAAAAGCCGTTACCCTCCCTTCTTTGTTCTTCTCCTTTTTTGGAGATCCAACCACTAACCAACTTCGACGAAGTCCCTAAATCTCTGCGCCACGCCTGATAAAACACTTTTTTTCTTGTTCACATCATCATCTATGTGAAAAGATTCTGCACACAAAAGGAACCATTTAGCATGAGCATAAAGTAAATAAAGGAGCCATTTTGGCAGGAGCGTTTTATAAGATAACCAAAACACAAGAAAATAATTTAATTAATGTCGAAAAATTACTGACAATTACAGAGCATGTTACAAAAGTGTACTTACAACTTTATCCTCCCACATCGATGTTTTTAGACCTTCATCCACCTCATCCCAATCTTGCAGGATAAAAGCTTCCTAATACAAGCCCCAACGTGCTTCCCGTACTCTCCCCGCCATTTTCCGCATGGCTGGCCAAACTCATCGTACTCAAGGTGCATGTCCTCCTCTGCTTTCACCCCCTTAGATTGACCTCTTCCCTTTCTCTTCTTGGAATTCTTTTCTGATCCATTACTTGTTGATGGTGCTAAGGCTATGTTTGCTGTGAAGTGGCCGGCTCCTGGCCGGTTTGAGCAGTTTGTGCTTCGGCACCCGTCCTTGCTCACCGGGATCGGTAGGGCGGAGTGCGGAAATAGTAGCCAACTCGTGATCCGGAATGGAAGGTGCTGCATCGGCCATCTCTCTCAAACTCCTCTACCCGCTCAATGAACTTATCGTACTCTACGTCCTCTGGCTCACCTCGATCTTCCTCCAGCTGGACATCATATAGCGGGTCTGACTCAGAGGAAGTCACCGAGTCAAAGCTGTCCGAACCGTCACTACTGGAATTCTTCACTACATGCCATGCACACCTGTACAAAAACAAGAAAAAAGTAGATAAATTACTGCATAAGTGCCTTTAAGTTGTCACCAATTAGGTCCTAGCCATATCTTCAACAACTAAATACTCAGAACTGTAATTGCAACTCGAAATGGCCTGTAAGTGGCTGTGAATAGTTGAATAAGTTTTAGCTTTAAAATATTAAATCCATCAAAATGTAACAAAATTCATAATTTATCTTTAAAATATTAAATATTACCACTACTATAATATTAATAAGTGGTAGCAAAAGTCATACCTACTCCCACCAGTACGATCCTTCATTGTGGTCGTTTCTCATGTAGCTAGTCTCCGCCAGCGGTTGTCGGCCACATTTGTTGGGGAGTGTAAACGGTGGAGAATCTTCAAATGCATCAAGTCTCTCATCATCTACACTACATCGCCGACACCAGAATACTGCGTTTACCTGGTTACTATGATTGACCACTTTTGGTCAGCAGGGTCACTTACGTAGAACATTGCTTAACTTGAGATGCAAGCACAAAAGGTTCTTGTCCGAATGGCAATTTACTCAAATCAACAAGTGTAAAACCACACGATCATCGTTGTCACCGACCGACGATTATTTCGACCCACTTGCATTTAAACAGACATACCTTAAAGGTGTTGTACTCAAGCTCCACATTTCATAATTCTACCATAATACGTTAACTTAGCATCCACTGGATTTTGATCCTTTGCACTGGCGTTAAAATGTGGAAGAGGCATCAACTTAAACCCGCTGTTCTACTGACACGGTTGACTTGTCGTCTTGGTAAGTGTGTCCAAAATGTGTACCGTTCACAATCGTAACCTTCATAATTTGTGATAGTGTCTCGTGGTCCATAGGCTAACCACTTTTACAGTATCAGAAACACCCTCCAAATTTAGTAATGACTCGCTCGTTAAACCATTCAACAATCCTTATTGTGCAAAATCATCAACCCCCTATGGTCTTTTCCTGGGTTCTGAGCTTTCACATCTGCATATGCTCATTCAGAAAAGGAGCACTTCTGCAACGTGGTGCAGCACGTACAAATGCGCTTGTTGGAGACCGTTGGACAAGCAACATACACGTTCTACACCCTATTGTACCCTTCCCATCAAGCCTTCCTTCATGGCGAGAAGTAGGCATCCCAATAGGCTTTGCACTCGCAAGTATTCTGCGACATAATTCCCAACCTCATCGGCTACTACCCCATGGACTATACTAGCTTGGTCTAGCTGATTACATGACTTTGTTCCCTAGCACCCCCATATGTCTCTCATAAGGATAGCACCATCTCAAAACACAGGACCAACAATTTGATTTCACGGACTAGTGAACAATAAGGTGAACCATGACATCAAAGAGGCAGGAGGAAAATACATCTCAAATTTAAAAGTGTTTCAATGACAACGTGCTTGAAGAGTTAGCTTTGTGGGATCTAGAACTTTACTACATATCGTGTGAAGAATGAACAAAGCTCAGTGATGGTGTACCTTACATGTTTAGGCAGAATCCACGAATTGCAATTGGAATAACACTTGCATTAAAACATGGCAATCATGTGATTTCATGGCCGATAACATTAGCTCACCATCTACAGATACAAACCTTTCATGTTAGAAGAGTATCCTATGGTACCTTTATGTTGTACAAGGTTGTGCAAAACACTCCTTTTCTCCTGTTTTGACATAGTGTAGCAAGCTGGGGGCAAGTAGAAAGTGGTTTTCTCTTTTGAACCTTTTCCTTTCCATTTCCCTTACTATTATTATCTTCTTGTTCAAGGTCTTCCTTTTCTTAGCTCCTTAACTGAGGCCACAACTCTGGTCGAACTCCAGTTTGTTGCACAGAACTCTCTGTTGACCTTGGTGTCCTTAGTCCGTTCGGAATGTTAAAAAGAGTCGAAAGTATGGCGTCACAAACATTCTTCTCATGTGCATCACATCAGCAGTGCCTGACTTGTAAATTCTTCCAGTATGGAAGTTGCCAAAATTGGACTCCTTTTTCCATAACCCTCATAAGTCAAAGGCTTGGATTTCCCAAAGATAGTTTTAACACCCTTTAACCTGTGCGTAAACCTCATAACCGTTAGTGGTCGACGAGCAACACGATCTTCTACCTTCCCATTGATGCCTTCTTTTTCTTACGAAAAGGGTGATTAGGTGGGAGGAACCTCCGGTTGCACCAAATCACGTATTTACCCACCCAAGTGGCATCCTGGTCATCCATAACAGATGGCACGGATACGTTCCTTTGTTCTGTAACCGGATAAGTTACCATACGCAGGAAAATCTTAAGTGCACAAAAGCATAGCATGCAATGTGAATGTCTCCTCGCATAAGCGTCGTACACATATACCCTTCATGCCACAACTTTTGCAAGTCATCAAGAAGTGCTGTAGGTAGACATCAATGTCGTTACCAGGCTGTTTGGGACCACAGATTAAGAGACAACATAAGATACTTCCGTTTCATCAAAGCCACGGGGGGAGGTTGTAGATGGTAAGTATCACTGGCAAGAACTATGCTTGACATAAAGTACCAAAAGGTTCATTCCATCAGTGCATACCCTAGCCTCAAATTACGATTGTCAGCCCCAAAAGTCTTATATTTCCTATTGATAGTCTTCCATCAGGACCATCTGAAGGATGTTGGAGCAAACCCTTAATCTTCCTACCCTCTGCATGCCACCTTAAATTCTTAGCGTCTTGTTTAATTGAAAACACCGCCGGAATCTTGGTATTATGGGAGGTACCACAACACCTTGGATGGAGGACTGAGTTTGCTCGCACCCCCTCCCGCTTGTACCGGGGCAAACGCACTTTGGACATTTGTCCAGCTTTCGAACTCATTCCGGTACAAGACACAATCGTTCGGGCAAACTGGTCACCCTCATTTTCATAATCGTCGACATCATTTTCAAAGACATCATTATTGGTTGGGTCAATGGTGTTTTCCACATTTTGATGCATATACCTGACTCAGAATTACCCTGGTAAACACCGGTCTCACCATGAAAACCCAACATAGTACCCAGTCGAAACCGAAACGAAGAAGATGCTCCCTAATAACAACTATGCTCTCAACCTACAATCATTCTCACACTTGAAACAAGGCAATAAAAGCCCCCGCTCTGTTTGGTGTTTTCATATGCTACGGCAACATCGCAAATTCAACACCACCCATCCACAAATTTGCCTTTCAGGGCAATTATACATCCAAGAACGGTCTTTTGTCATGTTTCACTAGACATAGCAATGTAGTTAATTAATTACCATTTATTTTCAGAGAAGCATGGGATGTAAGTATATAGGATCTAGTCATATAAGTGCAAGGAACAACCATAATTCATGCATGCAGTCCAAGGGTCCTTATCACTCCACCTAACCCATCCTGGACGTCAAACCCACTATAATGTTTGTCATTTGATCGATTCACACGAAAATCCGGCAGCATCCTCCTACTTTCTCCAAGTACAAATGTAGATATTTGCATTAATCAACACTTGTACTCGAAGAACAAAAAGGGAAACACATGACTAGATTTTCATGGAACGGTCAAAATGACAAACATTCACCACCTAAGTGAGATACAGCTCCAAGAACAGTCCCAAAACGGGGACTATTCAACACTTACTCCTAATGAGTAAGTATTGAATGGGTATCAGGTCAAGCATGGGAAAGCATAAACATTGTTCTACTAACAACTTTAGCCAACATATATATTGGAAACTAATACATTTGCCAACATATAAACTAAATTAACATGTCTCCACCATTATCTCATATGTCCATCATCACAAAGCCAAACATCTTTACTTAGCCTAAGAAAACTCGATTTAAAAGAATAAAAAACACAACACATGAATTAGGTTTACAATAAATCAACACATATTTATAAATAAAAATGGTTTCATTCATGCATATTTATTTTACATGTGGGTGAAGTACCCCTTATCCCATTACATACATCCGACATTATAAAAAGATATAACTTGATAAGATTTGAATTCATCATGACATTGTCACAATAAGTTATAATACTATGTTAAATGATCAACTCAATAGAAAGTCTTAGTTACTTGTTGAAGTTCGATAGTTAATTTTATTTACCCACAAGATAACATAATAGGATACTTTTAAACTCATTATTGAACCGTGTTTGTTTATATATACCTTAAAGAGGAAGTAGGCAACTTTGATCGAGAAGTCAACATAAATAGTGGCATATATAACCATACATTGGAAGAGACTTGATTGGATATTTGTTTGACTAGCTAGTACTAATAAAGCTGGTATATAATCCCTTTGAAGTCCTCTTCATCTTCTTCTTGTGTGACACCACTCTTTTCTTGTGTCACGGTCATTGTTTGTTATAACTTTCTGTGTAATTTGTAATTCAAGCAAGAGTGTTTACCTTCCAAAATACATTAAACAAATTTGTATCTTGGTTTTCATCCGTCAATCTAGGCTTCTACTTAGTATTACATGTTTTTACTTTTTATTTAATCTATTTTCAACAAGATATTCCAATTCCTTGCGATTATTATCCAAGTGATGAGAAATCAAGAAGACTAATACTACAAGAATAATATTTGTGTGGAAGAATATATTACTATCAAAAAAGAAAGGAAAAGAATATATTACTATCAAAAAAGTTTATTTTAAAAAAGAATGGCGTTTGTTGAAGAATTTTCAGGAGGAAAAAGGGTTATACATTTATGTGGAATCTCCTATTCAATCAGAATAATCAAACCGAGTACGGCACAAACATATAGACACGGTACATCCCAAAATTTTGGCCAAAATAATTTTTCATTCGAATTTATATGTATTATTCTATGCCACAGAAACAGAATAAACAGCTAACCAGAGGGGAAAACATCTATGAAAATAATCCATCTAAATAAGAAAACATCTAAATTTATGATCAAAGATCCGCCCTGCTTTTGAGGTCTTGTCCTTTCCCCATTCTAAAAATATGAATAATGACATAAATTAATAGATCATTTGAAAAAGGTTGTTTAGTAATAATGACATAAGATTCATGTGTTAATTAACTTCAAAGATCCGCCCTGCTTTTGAGGTCTTGTCCTTTCCCCATTCTAAAAATTGGTAGAAAAATTACTGCGTAACTCGGATAAGATCATAAATTAATAGATCATTTGGTTTACTGACCAAGAGGATTTAATTAATGGTGTTTAGATTTGCTGCCATGATCTTCAAGGATTTTGTGTACTTTCTAATTTAATTAATTAAGATAGGTGTGGCATAGAATAATACATATAAATATGCATGGATTATTAACATATATTGTATGACAATTTATTTACATGTTTTCTTACTTGTTTGAGTAGAAAAAATGAAAATAGCTAACAGAAACAGAAACAGAATAAACAGCTAACCAGAATAAACAAAATTTATATGAAAATAGCCAAAAATGAAAATAGAATAAACAACCTAACCTAGCTAACAGAAACAGCTAACCAGCTAACGGCTAACAGCGGGAAACCCAGCTAACAACTAGCGAACTCGCCTAGCAGCAAAAGACAGGTTTTATATGCAATTTGGTTGGATTGGAAAGGAACCAGAGGGGGTATGCTGGGAAAAGCCAGACCTGGCACTTTATAGACTAGTTTTCAAACCCTAAAACCAGAAATTTAAAACAATGAAATGCCCTAAAAACAGAAATTTCAAACAATGAAATACCCTAAAACCAGAAATTAAAAACCCTTAAAAATGAGAAAAGAAGAGAAGAGAAATCCCAAACCTAAAACAGCAGACTACGTTCGTTGCAACAGCAAGAACAACAGCAGATTCAGCCACTCCACCAACAGCAGATTCAGCAAGCAACGAACAACCCTAAACCCAGAAATTAAAAACAATCAACAACCCAGAAATTAAAAACAATCAACAACCCTAAACCCAGAAATTAAAAACCCTAAAAAATGAGAAAAGATGAGAAGAGAAATCCCAAACCACGAATTCGTTTGGAGGTTAGCAGCAGATTTTGATTGGAAANACAGCAGATTCAACTCACGAATTCCACAGCTTCAAGCGCGAAGTGAGAGAGTGAGAGAGAGTTTATATTGAGTGAGAGAGGATCGAAGTGAGAAGAAGAGAGAAAGTGGAGTGTTGGTGGTTGGGCGGTTTACGAGGAAGGAGAAAGGAGGAAGGAGGAAGGACGAAGAAGAAAGAAGATAGGGTGAATGAAGGTATGTAGAAGTGAAGTTCAGGAATAATGAAGTTGAAGAATTGTGCGTTGAACAAATATATTAAACATGTGTTGGTATTTTATTTTTGCTGCTTCATGAAAACCCACGCAGCAAATGAAAAAAAAAGGCAGCAAAAATTATTATTTGCTGCGGTTCCTAAAAGACCACAGCAAATAATAAAGGGCGGGTTTTTTTTTTTATTTTTTGCGATTATTTGCTGCGGTTTTAGATGAATGGAAGAAAACCGCAGCAAATGGGCCGCAGCAAATGTGTTTTTTTGTACTAGTGAATGGTCCATCCTTCCTCAAAACAAAACAAACTACAGTTTCACAAAAAGGACTTGTGGCTAACATACAATTTCCTTTACACACAACTATTCATATAAGCAACACCTTAAACATGAGCTTTAATGCATGAAAGAACAGAAATCAAGTCTATCCTACATGCCCATGCTTCCTACCCAAATTCACCACATGGTATTAAAGCAATAACACATAATACATACCTGAATTCCTTTCATACCTGCACACATAATTTATTTTTCAAAACTTTTATATTTCAAAACTTTATGTTTTCAGAAATTCCTATTTTTAGAAAAAGTTCATTTTCAAAAACTTTCCAAAATAAAACTTAGGGTACCCCCAAAAATAATTTATTTTTCAAAATCTAAGATCTAGTACCACTTCGTAACACTCTGGAATTTCCTAACTTTCTACTCTATATTTTTCCGGAAAACATAAATTAAATTATAAAGAATTATAATTATTAAAACTCCTAATAACGGAGAAACCAAAGTATTACCGCCACCGTGATAACGGCTAAGGCATTTATCAAATTACTACAATGAAAGTCTTGAAACCAAAACCAATTTAAAACTAAACCTTAGAAACAAGTCTCAAAACCGAATTCAAATCAACATCCAAAATAAAAACCAATTTAAAACTTTATAACATTTCAGAACCATTTTAATGGCCCTTAAAACTAAAACTAGAATCTTTAAAATTAAAACAACATCCAAATAAAAGTTAGTACTTCATAAGCAATAAAAATAAAACTACAAAACAAGCGCTCTCACTTCGGCCCAGCATGAAATGACATATGCCCTCTTGTACCTGTAGCTTTTCTTATTCTAGACAACTACTCGCCAACAAATGGGTCATTGTAGGGCCAAGTCCAAGACAAAGCCATGCAAACAAAACAAACAGTCAACATAGCTGAGTGCATAACTACTAAAGACTATGCAACAAAATAACATGAACTAAAACATACACACAACCTACCTTTGACAACCTACCTTTCATCTGTGCATAGAAAAGCCTGTCATGCACATCAAATCATAATTCAAACAGGCATAACGATATTTTATAACATAGAGGATCATCCAAGCATGAATTCTAAGTGTTTTCTTTTGTACTTAAGTACCTTGTGAAATAGTGGTGCTCCGCCACAACTTCTAAAAGTTTACTAACTCAAAGTCTCCTACAACAACTCTAAAGTAATTTCTATATTGGAAACTTGTCCAAAACATTCCTTATATGGCCTCTATTCAATTCCATACTTCACTTCAATTTTTCTATTGCAAGATTACTTGATTTTCGGGACTTATTTACATTTTATAAACCTCGACATAATTTTTATGTCACTTTAGAAAAGTGGACAGCAATTTAAAATAATCAAAACTCCTTGAAAACCCTCAAAAACAAAACAAATCAATCATACAATGCATTACTTAATTAATTTATATGAGCAATTCATGCTATTACATACTTTAAATGCACAATTATTCACTTTACAAAATCTGGACAGCAAGTTTAACATGCTTAAAATCACTTTTAAACTTCATGAATCATACTAAAAATCATATGTAACATCATAGAATTCATATGTGATCATACTAGCATAATATGAACACTTAAAACTTATTTTAACTTGTTTTTGTAAAATTTTCAGATTTATTAATTAACTTTAAAGTCATGAAAAACTCATAAAACCATCATAAATTCATGACTACCCTTTTACAATCTACTAACATCATTATGAAACCAATCTATGCTGTGGAATAATTTTTCATAAGGCAAAACATGTTCATAGTATTTATTCTATTGAATTTCATGATTACAAAATTTGGGCAGCAATTTATTTTATGTTTAAAGCCTTTAAAAATCAATCTAAACTTCCTAAAATCATCATAAATTCACACAACAACAATTCACGATCATAATAGTTAAGTTTAAATCATTAAAACTCATAAAAATCAAGAAATTGTTACTTTATAAACCCTAATCTAAAATTTCATGAAAAACAAATTAATTCATGCTTTTAAAACAAATCATAACATCTTAAAACGTGATTGAAATTTATAAAATCATGATTAAACATAAATATAAACATGAATTCGCAAAATTGAATCAAAAAGGAAGAAGAAATTTTTTTTTTGTAAAGTAGTCGAAAATACCGAACAAGGGGGAGGAGGTGGCCGGCGGTGGCGAGCGACGATGGCTCCGACAAGGGGCTCCGGCGCACGAACTCTAAAAACGAATTTTTCTCCTCGGGAAAACCGAACAGTTTTTTTTCTCTTTTTTTCGGAAATCTTGCACTCTCTATTTCTTTCTCCTTCTCTCTCTAAATTTCGGAATCCTAATGACAATTATGAAAAATGAAATTTGAAGATTTGGGTTTTAAGGGGCATTTAAAGGCCCCAAAGTAGGATTTGGAAAGCCCCATACTTATCCTAAATAATGGAAAAATACCTTTATGCCCTTGCTTTAAAATTAAATTGTATTTTTAGAAACCTTTCAAAATATCTTATAAGACATTAAATATTATTTATAAACACAAAATAATTATTTTTAATTAAAGCTTATTTAAACTCTTTTGTTTAGTATTCTTATTGAACATAATTTTTCAATAAAAATATTAAAATTACACGTATAAAATACAAAAATAATTCTTTTCCCATACGTGAAAATATGGGGTATACAGGTGTGTAGAACAGAAATGCGAAGAATTGAAAAGGAAGATCATGGAGGAAGGTCATAATACACCATTTTCGATTCACCCTAGAGGTGATAAGTTGTATAAAGATTTGGAAAAGGTGTATTGGTGGCCTAGAATGAAGAGAGAAGTAACTAAATTCGTAAGTAGATGTCTTACGTACCAAAAGGTGAAATTTGAGCATTAAAGGCCACAAGGAAAAGTTGAAACACTCGAAATTCCAGGATGCAAGTGGGATTGCATATTAATGGATTTTATAATTTGTTTGCCAAAGTTAAAGAATTAGAATGATACTATATGGTTTGTGGTGGATAGGCTTACTGTTGCGACACTGTTTATATTGATGAAGGAGACTTGAAAAATGGAGCAACTTGCAAAAGCTTACATAAAGCATGTTGTAAGACTACATGGAGTTCCGAACGATACCGTATCGGATAGAGATTCAAGATTTCTTTCAAAATTCTGGAGAAGTATCCAGGAGAATTTTGGTACTATGCTGAGGATGAATACTACTTTCCATCCAGCAACTGATGGATAGACAGAGAAGACGATACATATATTAGAGGACATGCTGAGAGCTTATTTTTGATGGGTTTTGAAGGGAATTGGGTAGATAACTTGGATTTAATCGAATTCTAAGTTTCCATGCAAGTATTGGCATGGCACCTATTGAGGTGTTGTATGGAAGGAAGTGTACAAGTGCCTAATGTTGGAGGTACATAAGTGAGACAGTAATTCCAATACCTCAGTTGATTGAGGAGACTACCAACAAGGTGAGAGTAATACAAGCGAAGATTCAAGCGGCATAAGATAGAAAGGAATCCTATGCTAATCAAAAGCGTCGAGAGGTTGAGTTTGAGGTTGGTGAACAGGTGTTACTAAAAGTATCACAAATGGAAGGCATTATGAAGTTTGGAAAAAAGAGAAAATTAAATCCAAAGTACATTGGACCTATGAGATTTAGCAAAGAATTAGAAAGGTAGCTTATAAGCAAGCCTTACCCGTGGAATCGAGCAAAGTTCATAGCGTTTTTCGCATGTCTTAGTTGAGGAACTATGCTCCGGATAAGTCACATGTATTGCAAATGGAGATGATTATGTTAGACCAAAGCCTCACTAATGAGGAAAAGCCGATGAAAATACTTGATAGTAAAGTTCATGGTACTCGAGGGAAATGTGTCAAAATAGTAAAGGTTTTGTGGTCTAACCAGGAAACAGAGGAAGCAACTTGAGAAACTGAGGATATGATGAGAGAAAAGTATCCATAATTGTTTTATGTTAGTAGAGTTATGGGGACATAACATGGTTCTTATAGGGGGTGGAGTACGATAGAATCTCATGCGTTTTTCCCTTAAATTTTCAAGTTTTAGCACTTTCTAGCAAAGTTTTGTTCTCTAAAGTTTGTTAGTAAACACTCGTTTATTTTAGAAAAAGTTACAAGTAAGTGACTAATGTTTACAACAACTAAGGTAAAAAGAAAAAAGTTTTGGAAAAGTGTAGTCTCTATTCATGTTCCATACAATAGTTTAAATAAGTGTCTAAAGTTTACAACAAGTAAGGTTAAAAAGGAAAAGTTTTGGAAAAGTGCAGTCTTTATCCAGGTTTCATACAATAGTTTACCCAAAGTTTCGGGATGAAACTTCTTTTAAGGGGCTAGACCGTAATAATAAACTTCTTGTAAGGGGGTAGACTGTAATACCCTGCATTTTCATGCATTTTATATATTTAATTTAATATTTATAAAGTATTTTTAGTATTTCTTATGAAAACTAAAGGTATAATAAATTAATTAATTACAGAAATTTAATTAATTAATGAGTTAAAATATTAATTTTAATGTTTTATATATTTTATAAATTATTATATGGCATTTAATTTTTTATTAACGTGTTTTAAAAGTTTCCAAATTGGGTATTATAGAGTTTCAAAATTTGTTTTAAAGCAAGAGCATAAAAGTAATTTACACCATTAAGGGTATTTTAGTATTTTCACAAAAAAGAGTTTTGGGCCTATAAATACCCCTTTAAATCAGAATTTTTCTGATTTATTTGAGGTTTTTGGATGTTTCTCGAATTATAAAAAGAAACAAAAAGACAGAGAGAGAAAAAAAACCGCAAGCCCTAAGCCTGAAACCCCACCGACGCCCCTCTACGTAGGCCACCTTTCATCTTGGACCACCAACGACCAACCTGGCCACCTTGCCCCATCCGCCTTCATTTTTCGAGTATAACAAAAAATTTCCCTTCTCTTTTTGATTTTATTTCAACCCCAGTTTAATTTATGTTTTTAATTATGTTTTTATTCATGTTCAACAGTTTACAATCATGTTTTAGGATTTGTAATGATGTTTTAAAAATTGTTCATGAAATTATAAAACTAGGGTTTATTAAGTTTTTAAAAATAATCAGGGTTTGTGTTTTTAAGCTTTTTATTCTTGAGTTATGTTCTTAATATGTTACAGTAATGTTTTATGATCATAATAAAAGGTGTATGCTGTTTTTAGAAGGTTTTAAAGTAAAATAATATTGCTTTAAATTTATTTTAAGTATGAATAAATATAGTAATAATAATATAAATTTTGTTTTGAGCATGAAAAAGGGTTTTTCATATATATATATATATCCCTAGTATAATGATCTTATATTATTGTTTTAGTGTTTTAAGTACAAATTATGAAGTTTATAAGGTTTTAATGAGGTTTTTAAGTAATTTAATATTGCTGTGAATTTTATAAAACCATGTTCATGCATGGTAAAAATTTTGAGTGCATGAAATAATGACTTATAATTGTCCTTAAGCATGAAATCATCACGTGATGATTTTAGAACACAAGTATGTTGTTTGAAGGTCAAATTTAAAATGTTTAAGAAGGTTCAAAAGAATATTTAACTGGATTTTCAAAGCTGCCATTTTTGGAAAATATTGAAAATCAAGTGTTTTTGAAAAGGAAAATTATGAATAAAGTATGAGATTGAATAAAGATGATATAGGAAAGGTTTTGGTTGGTTATTCATTAATGAAAGTCAGTTTAGAGTTGTTTCAAAGTTTAGTCGATGAGGTTTTTAATTAGCTTTCGATTTTCCTTTGTAGGAAGATTCGAACCAAGTGATTTCTAGTAGTAGTAGTGGCGGGTCATCGCTATAACACAAGGTACGTAAGTACCAAAGGTATTCATCCTAGAGTAGTTCTTAAGTCTTATGCTAGAAATTATGATATTTGAAATAGAATCTTGTTGACTTGTTGACTTGTGTTGACTTATATGAAAGTTATGTTGGCATGATTTCATGAAAAGTATGTATTGACTACCATTATTTACATTCCATTTTATAGCATTGTTATTACATCATTGATGTTGGAATGTTGACTGTTTTGGAAGAAGCCAATTAGTAGTCAATAAATAAAGAAGAGAATGTTCAGTTGATTAATAACTTGAGCAAGAAGAAAGGTACTAGCAAATGTTTATTCACATGTTTAATACCAAAGTTAATGAGCAAATAATAACCATTCATAGTTTATGTGTGGACAAAGGAAGGTTTAATTAATGAAGAGCTAAGAATTTATTTATATGATCATGTGTTAATCAAGATAATTAATAAGGTGTTGATGTTGATATGTTTATAATGAATATTTCATTCAATGATTTATGAGTCTTAACAAGTGTTAACATGGATAACCATGTATAATGAAAGAGGATTTACACCAAAACTCTTGGAACGTATATACCTTGAGTATGAATAATGGGGGAAGTTATAGGAATGGTAATCTATAACTTCTAACTTGGGCGAAAGACGTGGTGCTCTTTATTATTTTTAATTGCACTGGAATTCCATCACTTTATGTGACATAGGTAATACCTTCTTAGAGTTGCTCCCAAGTTGGTGCCCAAAAGGGCGAATCTTGAGAAGGAAACCCGTTCGATGCAAAATCCAAAAATAAATATTTAAAAAACGTATAATAGTTGTTGAGTCTATGTGATAGGTACATGGTTATGGTAAAGGTAAAGGTAAGACTATGTGTTTATTAAAGCTTTTGCTTAGGATTATTCATTTTAGAGTGTTGCATAGTCTTTAGTGTTTATGTACTCACCTTTGTTGATTATGTATTTTGTGTGCATGGCTTTGTCTTTGGCTTGGCCCTAAGATGACCCATTTCGATGGCGAGTAGAAGTCTAGAATAATGAGAAAGCAATAAGTATAGGTGCGTGTGGACTCCGGGCTTTGGGGGCCCATGTGTCCTTTTTATGGACATTGAATGTCGTGTTAATTTAATTGCATAGTGTGAGTATGCTTGGCTTAGGAAGTGAGTCTAGAATCTAAAAACCCAAGTAGAGATGTCGCCACCGTCCTACTTTCGAGAGCTAACGAAACCCTATTAGGTCATAGCCAAATGGCAAAGTGACAACGAAGGATAAGAAGGTCTTATGTCTCTATATTCGGGGACGAGGGTAAGGACAACAGTAGTTCACAGTGTCCCCCAACGTATAGCGGCCTCTACTTGTTCTCATGTATAATTTCACAATCGTGATATCGAATTATAACATTCATATTTTCGGTTTAGTTCTGCAAATACGTATGGAAATAAGGCTTGGTCGGTTTCAGTTAATGCATACATAATTTCCGATTTATCATGCATGGGTGATCGCTTTAGGATTAAGTTGATTTTAATTTTTGATTAGAGGAAACTTGCTTTTAGGTGTTTTAAGCTAAACATGAATTCTATGTGATTAGAAAGCTTTAAACATTTAGCATAAATTCACATAAAGCCTAAAGCAAGGTTTCTACCTAGGATTGATTTTAATTTAATATTGAATCATCAATTAGTCAAGATTACATGAATTTGATTATAAACTTGTCAATTCTATAATAAAGCATTAAAATCACATAAACATGCAAACTAACTCCTTCGAAAAACTCAATATGATGATTTCGTTGTTGTTCGCCTCATTCTAAGTACCTTTTGTGCAACTGTTGAAAAAACTTCTTTAGATTGAATGCTTGAAGAAATTTAATTAATAATAATGCTAATAATAATATTCAAAATTATTGTGTTTTGTGGAACACATGGTTTCCCAATTAAGGAACGAAAAACGAAAGAAGTTTAGAGAGAGAAAGAGACGAAGTAGAGGGATAGTGTGTGGGTTGAGAAGTGAGTGAGAAGATATTGAAGTGATGAATGAAGGTCGAAGGAGGGGGTATATATAGTGTTGGAAGTGACGTAAGCGAGCGCCAGGGTGCTGGAGGAGCGTCAGAACACGCAGCCACCTACTGTGGGGTGCAACACCTGTGTTGTGGCGCAGGCTGTTTGAGCGCTTGGGTGCTGGCTTAGCGTCTAGGCGCTTCTCTTGGGTCATGGCGCTCCGACCCCTAATTTCCACTTTTCACGCGGAGGATCTCCAATGCTTCCACATTTCATATATTTACTTCCATAAACCAAAATGTTTTGATATATTACAAAATTATACGAAATTCACTCCCATACAACTATTTATACACTTCCATAACCTAGAGTTTCCACAAACTGAACAAACTTTTCTAGAAGGTTCGTCGAATCCGGTTACATTCATAACCTTATATTAATATCTTTTATTTTCGAAAATGAAATAAGAAAATGAAATATAAAATATAAATTAATGAAAAGAAAATTATAAAAATTATTTTAAGCGTATCCCGACTCGCTAACCATGCAGCAAGACCCCCGCCCACTGATCGGTAAGCGGGACCCTCATACAGATTTTTGAGTTTAGAGGATCGGATCAAATAGGTGAAGGACTGATTTCTGACACAAAACAAAGCGTTTTTCAAGCAATCAATTTTTAGAAGTTTGACTTGTAGCGACGTGGTATGCGATAATCATTAGCCGTTAGGTTGGACCAAATTTAGGTGTTACAACGGGCATAGTCAATCATGTTGGGATTGAGTGGACAATGCTCTCGGATGTTTTTTCCCATTTGCTTGTGTTGGTTATGGTGTTTTTTTCTTTCGTTTATGATTGTTGGATTGATTGTTAGACTAATGGTTGTTTTCAAATTCATACGTTTAGTTGGTTTTGAAGGATCGTTGTTTCGGTTCCATGTTGTAATAACGGTTTTTATTTGGGATTGTTTAAAAGTTCTTTAGACTTAAATTGTTTTGAAAAAAGACGACTTCCATTGTACTACTTTGATTACACCTTTAGCCGTTATCACGGTGGTGGTAATACTTAGGTTATTCCTAGTTAAGTAGGAGTGTTTTCTTAGTTGTTGTTGTTGTTATTATTATTATTATTATTATTATTATTATTATTATTATTATTATTATTATTATTATTATTATTATTATTATTATTATTATTATTATTATTATTATTGTTATTATTATGTCTTCGACAAATAGTAAGGAAATTCTAGGGTGTTACATGAACACCCCGAGGTACGTCTAACACCCTAGAATTTCCTAACTATCTCCTTGCTATTTCCGAAAATATGATGTGAATATTGATAAGGAATCGTTACTCACAATCAAAGTGTCTAGTTTCCACTCTGTAAAGGATCTACCAAGAGTTTAGACTAGGCAATTTTCGAACAAATTGTGTTTGATTAAAGCCAAAGAACCCTGAAACTCAACTTTGCTCTCACGTGAATCTAAAGCTAATGCACCAATACACAAAATAAGGTATATTGTTTTTGAACGAAAACCATAAGGAAAAAACACACAACTTCAATGTTGATTTTTATTACACAAAACCATCTTTGCTGTCACAAAGAAATCTCAAGGCTATTTATTGAATAACCAAGGACTAAATTATAACAACTTCCTATGACTGAAAACAACAAAGATGCACGCACAAGACAAGATAAATTCGCCACCTAAGCTTTCTTATCCAAGTTGCATAACAAACTCAAGATAAGATTGCCACATCATCATGCTTCTTGATGTTATCTTGCTAACAAACTCTAACTAACTCTAATAATCAAGATTCTACCCTAACAAATTGACTAATTAATTAATTAACAAGATAATCATCAGAATTACATTCAATAATCATGGAAATTCAAAGAACCCAACATTCCTAAAAATCATCAAAGAACTCGCCTTTGTTCTTGCGCCATTTTCAAGATTCTCTTCAAATCTTCAAGAACTGCTTCGAGATTCAATCTTTTAATCAAGAAACTTTGAAGAAAATATTCTCAATGCATTTTAGGATGATTATGATGACCAATACTCAACAAGAAATGAAAACACCTATGCCTAAAATGAGAAAAACCGTAGCAAATGCAGTGGGAAAAAACCCATAGGCAAAAACACTTATATCGAGATAATATAACATTACCCTTGTCTTCTTAAGAGGATTTAATTTCATGTGACCATGCACACATAAATGCTTGCCTTTGATGCACCTAATTGCCTCGTGTCACCAAAGGCCACCAATTTTCCTAATGTTGCATTGTTCTTATTTGCATCCATCAAACCTTCGAACTTGTTTAGATATATACCTTGATTCATATAAAAATGTAATATAAATATTATAGATAAAATAATAATCAAAATGCTTCCTAGTTAACTAGGAAAAACCAAAGTATTACCCCCATCGTGATAATGGCTAAGGCATTTATCAAAGTACTATAGCGGAAGACATAACTTTTAAAAGCAAAATAAAACTTTAAAGGAACTTTCAAACCAAATTCTAATAATACTTTATTATAACTCGAAACTGCATTAACGACCTTCAAAATCAAATAAATTTTTAAACTTTGTCAATCCGAAATTCAACAATAAAAGTAACTAAAAATTCCACACAAGCAAAGAAAACAACAATGCTAGTGCTCATCACACAATCCCAGTATGATTGACTATGCCCACCAGTACCTGTAGCTTTTTCTTTATTCAAGATGATTGCTCCCCATCAAAATGGGTCGTCATAGGGCCAAGTCAAAGGTAAAGCCATGCACACAAAACACACTCGATCAGCAAAGCTGACTACATAACTACTGGAGACTATGCAAACATGATTGAAAAAAATATAAAAGAAAAGAATAAACAGCACATACTTCTTACCATTGTCATCACTACATACTTGTGTATAGACTCATTAGTTAAAAATTATTTATTATATATAGATCTTTGTATTTCGCATCGAACGGGTTTCCTTTCCTTAACAATCTCCCTAATGGGCACCAACTCAGGAGCAACTCCAAGAGGATATTACCTATGTCACATAAAGTGACGGAATTCCAGCACATTTAAAAATGTACAAGAGTACAGCGTCATGAACCCCAATTAGAATTTATAGTAAATATACCCATAACTCCCCCCATTGTTTATACTCAAGGTATATATGTTCCAACAATTTGGTGCGAATCCTCTTTCGCTTTACGTGATTAACAGGTTAAACAACTGCCATAACTGACACAATAACACATAAAGGCACATATAGTGACAAGCAACACCATATTTATTGTCTTGATTGTAATGTGATTCTAAGATTAATTCTGTGTGTCCTTTATTATTAAACCTTCCTTCACCACTCATTAACTGTGAGTGCCTAACTATTTGCTCATTTGTTTCTTTTAAACATGTGAATAAAAATTGAATAACTACCTTTCCTGTTGATCAAGTAATTAATCAACTAAGCTCCTTTTCCTTTCTTATTTATTGGCTATCAGTCAAAACTTCCAAAATAAATTAACATTCCAATTTTCATGATGTAAAATTAATAATATAAATACGAAAAGTCAACCTGATATACAAAACATACTTTTCAACATTCATGCTGTCATAACTTCTCAATCAACTCATCTCAAGTAAACCAAGCCTTATATTTTAAATGTCTATAACATATATCATGGAAAAAACAAGAAATCTAGCATGAACTTTATTCTTATAGTGGCCTTTAGTACATAGATACTGATATAGGCTATCGCTCACCACTAAAAAATCAACCAAACAACACTAATTAATATAGCAGGAAACTAGGGATCAAATCCACATGGTAGCTATTAATTCTGTTAGTTTTAAAAAGTACAAAACTGTGTAAGGGGCGTTAATTGACTAACAATGCAAAGAAGCAACAAAAAATATGAATTTAAACACAATTTATAAAAACCTAGGGCAATCGGTTCACCATGAGCAATCAATAAATTCATAAAATAAAAATCAATTAATTCACTAACGCTCATTAAATTAGGGCACATTAATTATCTCGAACTTAGACTCCCTCAAAACTCTTTTACCGGCTATCGCTCGCATATACTCGTTTTGCCTATTATTCAGTAGTGTTATAGTGGTACCTTACCTCTCTGCCTCGATTTCAACAACTACCTAACTCACAACTAAATCTGTCCATAATTTAATTGCAATCAATAGAAATCAATAATAGGAATTGAATTACTAATTAGGAACTAATCGATTAACAATAAACTTGTCCATTAATGAGTTCATGTATCCCCGAAACCCTAGAAAATAAACTACTCACCCATAACTATAAAAACTAAAACAATAAACAAAGTTAATTCATGATCAGATCGTAAATGAATAAGAACAATAATTAACAAATTATTAATCAAGAATTAATTAAGAAACTAAAACTAATCAACATAAGCAAAAGAATAGTCAAAACTAAGAAACAAAACTAAAATAATAAAACTAGGAAGAAAAGAGAAAGGAAAGAAATTGCCAAATAAAAGCTTGAACTGAATTAAATTCCAAAGCTGTAAACAAAACTAATCTACTAATTCTAGAGAGAGAAAGTGATTAAAGACCTAACTAGGATTCTAAAATGTAAAAAGTGCTAAAAAACTAGTTACTTTTGTCCACCAAGCTTAGTGATGTAAGTGCAAGCACCAGTGACATTGACAATATTAATGATATAAGTGCAAGCACCGGTGACATTGAAATAATTGACAGTGGTGCAATCAACTTCGAAGGTGGTGATGTCAATGGTAAGGATGCAACCATAGGTGAATTAGTTGCATATGGAAATATAAACCATATGGGTGCACCTAGGGTAGGGATTTGTGTGTGCATGGTCACATATACCTAAAGTAGCACACAAATCAACAAAAGGAATGGTGGATTTTGGTGAACAAGATGGTTTTTGCCTATGGGATTTTTCCCACTGCATTTGCTAGGGTTTTTCTCATTTTAGGCATTGAGTCTATAATTTCTTGGTGAGTCTTGATCACCATAATTATGCTAAAATATATGGAGGATAAGTTCTTGAAGGTTTCTTGATTAAAAGATTGGATCTTGAAGCATGCCTTGAAGCTTCTTGGAAATCTTGGAATTTGCGCAATTTTTGACGAAGCAATCTTGGCGTGTTTTTTTACGATTTTTCAAGAGCTTGGACATCAAGTATTTTCGTGATTTTTAGCTTAAAATCTGATGATTATCTTGTTAATTAATTATTTAGTTAAATTGTTAGGATATTTTCATGATTAGATAGCTTGTTTGAGTTTGTTAGGCAAGATTAGATCAAGATGCAATGATGAGGTGGCATGCTTATCTTGTTGTGTGTGTGTGTTCATGGGGGACGGATTTCATATGTAATGTGCGTGTATTTTGTTGTTTTTAGATAGGATTATTGCTGATGACTATTCTTTTAAATAGTCTCAACATTAGGTTGTAAATTAATTAAGTTTTAATTGAATAAAAAGTTTGTTTGTTTTTCTTCTAACAAATTCCGAAATTTTTAAGAGTTGTTGGGTTTTCCTTTATATTCTTGTGAAGGTTAATTAGTGGCTTTGAGGGTGCTTAGGCTTTAATCAAAGACTAATTGATCAACCTAAATTTAAGAATTTTGGTGGCTTAGCTTGGCCTTTAGAAGTTCGAAAAATTTAGTCTATCCTTGTGGGTTTTCCAAATCATAAGAAAATTCCCATCACTTAGCCCCTATTTATAGCATATGAGCATCGATTAAAACAATCCCACAAAAAAAAATCGCGGAGAAAAATCAATCAGGGTGAAAAATGGAGCTCCTTCGCCCTCATAGAACAAAAAAAAATTTTCCCTGCGCCCACATTTCCGGTGAGCAGCTTCAGAATTTTAGGCCCATTTGGAAATCAAAATAACTTTTGATACAGGACCTTTCACGGGACTTGTGACCTACCATTGGAAAGATCTTTGAGTCTAATTTTCAATGCAGCAAGAATAAGATCAATCCGATGTATTTATTGTGAGATATGATCAAAATAGTAGATAGTGGTCAAAATCTTCACTTCTAAACTTCTTAATTTTTCAATTTTATTTCTAATATATCTCTAACTTGTCATGTAAGACGTCAAATTTGTTCCAATGAGTTATAAAATGCCTCTAATTATTCTCCAAATTCTCATAAGTGATCTTTATCTCTGAAGTGACGAAATGATGTAGTAAAATCAACCGAAAATTGGCCATTTCCTACAAAACATTACAAAACCACACGAAACACTAAAAGAATACCATTAGCATCAAATTTGGCTCAAATGAGCCTGGTTAGTCCATAAGTCAATAGGGAATCGGATTGAAAATAATATAATTATTAGACACATCACATACCTTTTCTTATAACAGTGATCTGCCACTACTTCTAGAAATCACAAAACTCGAATTCTCCTACAAAGGAAAATTCGAAACTAAATTAAAAGCCACATTGACTAACTTCTACAACAGCTCTAAACTAACTATTTACGTAAGAAACTTGTCAAAAACCTTCCCTCTATGGTCTCTATTCAAATCCATACTTCATTTTATAATTTCCTTTGCAAAACACTTAATCTCCAATTATTTTCTAAAAATGTTAGCGTTGTAAAGTTGCTTTTAAAGTCTTAAAAACCCTTCTAAATATTATAATTTGACCCAAAAACATTAGATTCATGTCCTAAAATCATCATATAATATTTTGAAGTGTTAAAAACAATTATAACTTATTATTTATGTGTTATTGTTTCTATTATGTCTAAACACATGTTAATATATTTTAATTTAAAACTCATATATGAATACCTTGTTAAAACTTCATACTTCAAGCATAAAACCTTTTAGAATTTATACCATTATCATTCTTATAAACTATGCATTAAAATAAATTTTCATGCTCAAAAACATGTTCATAATATTTTTACTCTTAATTTTCATGCTATTAAAAATTTGACAAAAATATTAATTTACTTTAAAACCTTTAAAAACAAATCTTAACTTCATAAAATCATCGCAAATTAAAACTACAACAATCTATGATCATATTATAGAAGTTTAAAGTGTTAAATTAATAAAACTAATAATTTTCATAACTTTATAATAATGAAATATAAATTATAAAACATGATCATAACTTATAAAACGTGATTAAAACTATATGATATGCTTAAACATAATTATAAACATGAATTTATTCAAGATTGGATTAAAATAAAAGAGAATTAAAGAAAAGTTTTTTTTTTTTTATATATAACGGGTTAGAAAATCACCAAAGGTGGAGGGAGAGAGGGAGCCAGCAACTGGTGGTGGCCGGTGTGGAGGGGCGTCGACGTGTAGGTGGTGGCGTGTGCAGGGGAAACCGGCGAGTAAGGGAACCAGCGCAGGGGAGAGCTGAAAACTTCGGACTTCGAAATTTTTTTTTTTCCGAAACTTTTTTGTTTCTTTTATTTTTTGAAATCCTTAATCACAAATTGTATTTTTAAATCTGAAAATTATAGTTTTACGGGGTTTTTAATTTATAGGCTTAAATTAGGTTTTGGTGAAATTACATAAATACTCTTAATGCTTGAAATTACTTTTGTGCCCTTGTTTTAAAACAATTAATAAGGAAACTTTGAAAATTCTAAAATTAGAAACTTCTTAAAATATTTAATAAAATTTAAATTAACATAAATGAATAACTTATATACTTTAGAATACATAAAATTCATTATATTCAATAACAATTAATTAATTTTTCTTTCTTTAATTTATTTATTTAACTTAATTTTTCAGTATAAACACTAAAATTATTCACATAAAGTATGAAATTAAATTTTTAAAATACGTAAAAATATGGGGTAGTACAGTCAGCCCCCCTTAAAAGAAGTTTAGTCCTGAAACTTTATGCAAATTATTGTATGGAACTTGAATAGAGACTGCATTTCTTTCAAAACTTTTCATTTTCATCCTAAGTTATTGTAGACTTTAGACACTTACTTAGACGTTTCATTGAGAACTTTTAGGATACAAGCCTAAAATTTCTATAAAACTTTGCTAAAAAAGGTAAAAACTTGCAAAATTTAAGGGAAAAACGCGTGAAATTATATCGCACTCTAACCCCCTTAAGAATCGAGTACGTCTCAGTAACTCTACTAACCTGAAATAGCTCTGGATACTTTTCTCTCATCATATCCTCAGCTTCCCAAATCGCTTCTTCAAATTCTTGGTTAGACAATAACACTTTCACTATTTTGACACTTTTCCTAAGAGTATCACGAACTTTACTATCAAGTATTTTGATTGGCTTTTCTTCATAAGTTAAACTTTGGTCTAACTCTACCGTTTCATGTTGCAACATATGTGACTTATCCAGTACATACTCTCTTAATTGAGACACATGAAAAACATTGTGAACTTTGGTCAACCCCATTGGTAACGCTAGTTTATGTGCAATCTTTCCAATCCTTTGCAAGACCTCATAAGGTCCAATGTACTTTGGGCTTAATTTTTCGGTCTTTCCAAACCTCATCACACCTTTCACCGGTGATACTAACTTAAAATACGACTTATTGACACTTTTGGTCTGCATAAGACTTCCGTCTATCCTGTGCAGCTTTATGCTTTGCTTGTATCACTCTTACCTTATTGGTAGTTTCTTCAATCAACTGAGGTCCTATAATTATTGTCTCATTTTTTTCTCTCCAACATAACGGACTTCTACATTTCCTTCCATACAAGGCCTCAAAAGGTGCCATGCTTGAAGCTATTGTTGTATGAGAATTCGATCAAATAATCCTAACAATCCTCCCTTGAAAATCCATTATAAAAGCTCTCAGCATGTCCTCTAAAGTCTGTATGGTTCTCTCTGTTTGTCCATCGGTTGCTATAGGGAAAATTGTACTCATTTTCAACGGTGTACCGAAGTTCTCCTAGACACTTTTCAAGAATTTTGAATGAGACCTAAAATCCCTATCTTACACGATATCCTTTGGAACTCCATTAAGCCTCACAACATGCTTTATGTAAGACTTTGCAAGTTGTTCCATTATCTAAGTTTCCTTTAACGGTACAAACACTGCCGACTTATTAAGACTATATCCACCACAACCCATATGGTATCATTTTGATTCCTTTACTTTGGCAAGAAGGTTACAAAATCCATTGATATCCAATCTCACTTCCATCCTGGGATTTCAAGTCGTTGAACCTCTCTTTGTGGCCTTTCACACTCAAATTTCGCCTTTTGACAAGTAAGACACTTACTTACGAATTCGACTACTTCCTTCTTCATTCTAAGCCACCAATGTACCTTTTTCAAATCCTTATACAGTTTATCACCACCGGGGTGAACCGAGTATAGTGTATTATGACCTTCCTCCATAATCTTCCTTTTCAATTACTCGCATTTCTGCGGTACACACAACCTTCCTTATACCTTAAACTTCCATTTTCAAGGATTTTGAAGTCCACAACCTTTTTGCCTTCAATTTCTCCTTTATTCTATCCAGTTTCACATCTGCATCATGGTTCTCCTTTATCTCCTCAAACACATTTGGTTGGATACTAAGATTACAAAGTATTCCTTCGAACGCTCCCTCTTTCACTATTTTGAATTCATCCTCTCCATGTCTTAACACAGTTCGTCAGCGACCACTAGAGTTTCACTCTATGCTTCGTTTCACAAGTTAGAGCATCCGCTACCACATTAGCCTTCCCTTCATGGTATTGGATATGTAAAACATAATACTTGATCAAATCAAGCAATCTCCTATGTCGCATTTTCAAATACTTTTAAGTGAAAAAGTACTTTAAGCTCTTGTGGTCCGTGTAGATTCTACATTTCACTCCATACAAATAGTGTCTCCATATCTTCAAGGCAAACACGATCGCGGCTAGCTCGAGATCGTGGGTGGGATAGTTTGCTTCGTGCGTCTTCCACTGTCTCGAATCATACGCAATCACCTTTCTATTTTGCCTTAAAATACATCCCAAACCATTTTTAGAAGAATTGCTATACACTTTATAAGAACCACTCCCATTTGGCAACGTCAGCACTGGAGCCATAGCTAACCGCTCCTTTATTGTCTGAAACTTCTCCTCACACTTATCACTCGGAAAAACTTACACTCTTTCTTCCTTAGCGATGTCATCGGCTTTGTGATCCTCGGAAAGTCCTTCACTAGCTCCTGTAATATCCGGCGAAACCCAAGAAACTTCGCACATCCGACACGTTCTTAGGTGTAGGCCAATCTTTTACTGCTTTGATCTTGACTGGATCTACTTTGACTCCTTCCTTTGCCACAAAATGTGCTAAAAATGCGACTCTCTCCAAACAAAATTTACACTTCGGGAATTTAGCATACAACTTATTCTCCCTTAGCATCATCAAAATCGTTCTCAAATGTTCCACAATCTATTCTCTGCTCTTGGACTACACCAAAATATCATCAATAAACACTACCACAAACCTATCCAAGAATCGTTGAATAATCCTATTCATTAAGTCCATGAAAATTGCTGGCGCATTTGTCAACCCAATAGGTATAACAGTGAACTCATAGTGTCCATACCTCGTACGAACAGCGTCTTTGGTATGACCTTGTTAGCAATCCTCAGCTGATGGTATCCTGACCTTAAATCGATCTTTGAGATCACAATATCCTTTTTAACTGATCAAACAAGTCATCAATTCCCAGTAAAGGATACTTGTTCTTAATCGTCACTTTATTCAACTCCCTATAGTCAATACACATTCTCGTGCTCCTGTCCTTCTTCTTCACAAACAGAGCTAGCGCTCCCCAAGGTGAAGCACTAAGCCTAATGTAACCTTTCTCCAACAAATCCTGTGATTGCTCCCGCAACTCACTCATTTCCGCAGGTGCCATGCTATATGGTGTTTTGGAAATAGGCGTCGTTCCTGGCACTAAGTCTATGGTGAAGTTTATTTCTCGCTTCGGTGGCATTCTTGGAATCTCCTCCGGAGACACATCCCTCACACTACAAAAATAAATTGGGAAACCTCTATTCATGTACTTAGCAAACCTCATCATTAACACTATTTTGTTGTGTTTTGGCCTTCCTGCCCTCCAATAGCTCACCTTCTTACCCTTTTTATCAAAAAAACAAAAAAAATACTACGGCTCACACCAAATCTTAGCCTTATGTTCACTCAACCAATCCATCTCTAAGATCACTTCTAAATCACCCTACTCAAACTCAATTTGGTTAGTCTAAAACTCCACTCTCTCTATCTCAATCAGAACATCCAAAATCTCCTTGAACATTGTACTTCTTATGTTGATTATAACACTATCGATATATCTATTGTATCTACTTTTCGCAAAACAGGCATTAACTTGTTAGAGATCTTAGTGGATACAAAAGAATATGTTGGACCAAAATCAAATAAAACTTTAATATGAAGAGAGTGAAAAGGGAAAGTACTAGTAATTACATCCTTACTGGCATCCGCTTCAATTCGTGTCAGCACATTCAGCTTTCAAGCATTCGAGCTCCTAGCCTAGCCTCGTCCATTGCCACTTGCATTCCTATTCCCAGTTTGTTGTATTGCCTTTCCTCCCATATATCCTTAGAAACCCTTCTGCTGACCTCCTGTTTAATTTCCCTTGAATTGTGACTCTTTTCCTTCCTTTCCCCTACCCTTGGAGAAATACTCATACTCATAATGCCCAATCTTATTGCACAAAAGGCAAGTCACTAGGTTTTTAGCACATTCCTTGCCTGGATGGTTCTTGATACAAATATTGATCACAACTTCGAAGGTTTGATTGAAGCTATAAAGAAAGGTGCAACCATGTGAGAGTTAATTGCTTACGGAGACTCAAGTCTAATGGGTGCATCTAGGGTTAGAATTTGCGTGTGCATGGTCACACATATCTAGGTAGGAAAGCAAATCAAGGAAAGACAAGGTTGATAAAGGGAATAAGTTGGTTTTGCCTATGAGTTTTCTCCCACTTCACTTGATAGGGTTTTTCTCATTTTAGGCATTGAGTCTTTTATTTCTTACTGATTCTTGATCATCATTTACAACCTTAAATACATGGGAAACGACTTCTTGAAGGTTTCTAGATTAAAAGATTGGATCTTGAAAGGTTTCTTGATGTTGCACAAAATTGAAGCATGCTTGTGTGGCTAGATTTTGACGATTTTGTGAAGATTTCGGTTCTTTGATTTTTTGTGTATGTTTTGTTGTAATTTGCTGATTATCTTATTTATTAGGTTCTTAGGATGTTTTTTAGGATAATTTCTTGATTAGATAAAGTTTGTTACAGTTTGTTAGCAACATAAGATCAAGATGTAGTGATGATGTGACAATTTGATCTTGTTAGTCATTATGGGTGTGTTTAGATTTGTTTTGTGCGTGTGTTTTAGTTACATGTGTTAGGGTTTTTGTTGATGATTATGCCTATAAATAATCTAAACATTAGGATGTAAAAATCAGATTTTGACATTGAATAAAGTTTTGTTTTGTTTACTTGAAAAATAAAAATCTGAAATTGTGAGTTGGTGGTTAATTCCTTTAGACTTTTGTGCGTGGATTAAGTAGTGGCTTTGAGGGTGTGATAAGTTGATATTTCATATGTATTTTACCCCCGATCCCGATTGAGTTTTATCTCTAATGCGACTCTATTGAGCCATTTCTACTAACTTTGGCTATTTCGAGTGTCTGTTGTGCTTTTTATTAGATTTTACAGGAATCGATGATTTATCGTTGTTTTCCGAGCCTTTTGAAGCACTTGAAGGAGTTAGTGAAGAGTTGAAGTCATTTGAGAAACTTAACTGAAGATTAGAAGCGTTAAACGAAGAATTAAAGAAGTAATTAAGGAAGAACAAGCAAAAACCGAGAAACGAGCTAAGGCGAAGCCACATGCCCGGGTCGAAGCCATCCACCCGGGTAAGAGATGCACGCCCAGACCCCTCCGGGCGGGTGGCTCCGAAGGCTGTTTTTCGCGTGTTTTTCCTTGTATTAGGTTTAGTCCTTAATGCTTTGTACTCCTAATTAGTGAATGACGCCTTTTTACTTTTACAAAACCTAGTTTTACTGAAATATTCTCTCTAGGTGTAGAATTCTTATCAATCTTTCAATCAATAATATGCAGGTTTTATTTCAATCACAATTCTTATTTTTTTCATTAATGTTCATTATTAGTTTTAATTCATGTTCTTAGCTTCATTAATTTTATGCTTAATTTGATTATTGTTGGTTTGTTTAGTTTAATCATGTTTAGGGTTTTAATTGCTTTTATTGATTTAGTTTTTGTCCTTTCAATTATGAGTGAGTAGTTCTTTTCTAGGACTAGGGGATCCATGGATTGATTGGTGTTGTTTTGCTCATAAATATTAGTTTAACTATTAATGTACTTGAATTCCTGTTGTCAATTCTTATTGCTTTTAGTTAAATATTGGCCAGGTTTAATTTTTAGTTTGATATTGTTGAAATCGATTCCGAGAGGTAAGATTACCACAATTAGATCATAAGGACAATAGGCAAAACGAGTCTAAGTGAGCGAGAGCCATTAGAGGAGATTTGAAGGAGACTAGATTCGAAAGAATTAGTGGACCTTAATTCAAGGAAATTGATAATCTAATTATTTATTTGTGTGTAATTCATTTGTTAATCTGTGGTGAACTGGTGTCCTAGGTTTAGTCTTTAATTAATTCCTTAATCAATTTAGCTCTAATTCTAGTTAATTTCTTGATCACAATTGTCACTCAAAGGCCCTTTACACAGTCTAAACTTTTTAGAACTAATAGGTATAATTGCTTCCCTGTGGATTCGATCCCTACTTCCCTAGCTATATTAGTTAGATTGGTTAGGTTTATTTTTGATAGGTGTGCGATAGCCTCATCAAATTTTGGCGCCGTTGCCGGGGAGGCAATTTTTTATTTTATTAGTCGGGTTTATACTGTTTTCTTTTCTTTTTTTTTTCTTTAGTCTCAAAGAACTTTTTGGTTCTTTGAGGCAGTTTCTCATCATTGCTCGGAGTTGCATATTGTGCAGTTTTATAGGTTTATGCAAACCGACCACGAGCCTGACATTTTCATTTTCCCTGAGCCCAAGCAAGTATTTTTGAAGCGGTTGAGACGTAGTAGACGACGAATTTTTCTTCCCCGATCCGTGGAGGAAACCGTTTCTGATTTGTCTCAGTTTTTCAAGTTCACCTTCAACCCGTTGTTTGAAGGGTATTTAGAGGTCGAAATGGCTGCCGAAGGAGAAGGACAGGGTAGAGGACCACCACCTCCACCACCACCACCTACGGCCCGTTCTTTGAGAGACTATTCGTTGCCCAGTACGGAGTCTATGGCTGGAGGTTATTCAGTACCCGATACCGATGCTGCTAATTTTGAACTGAAACCGGCCCTTATGAATATGGTTGAACGAAATCAGTTTTCAGGGACATTGAAGGAGGATCCGAATTTACATTTGCAGAATTTCCTTCAATATTGTGATACTATCAAGCAAATGAATGTTTCTAAGGATTACATTAGGAGGAGAATGTTCCCGTTTTCTTTGAAGGACAAGGTTAGAACCTGGTTGAATGATCTTAATATGGCTACAATTACTTGTTGGGAAGACTTGGCTCTTGCTTTTCAGAGGAAGTATTATCCACCATATAGAACTGCTTTATTGAGGAGCCAAATTACTAATTTCAATCAGGAAATAAATGAGTCACTTTATGATGCTTGGGAATAGTTCAAGGAGTTATCGAGAATGTGTCCTCATCATGGGCTTGAGAAATGGTTTTGGGTTCAGTCATTCAATAATGGTTTGTGCAATGAGAGTAGAGCTTTGTTAGTTTCTGCTGCTAATGGTCGATGCATGAACTAGGAGGTCAATACTGCATATGAACTGATTGATGAAAGTGCTACTCATAATTCACAGTTTGGTAACCTTAGAGGGCATTCCAATAAGGATGGAAAACATATAGTTGATGATAGGTATGAGAGTTTAGCTGCACAGATCAATGCCATAAGTCAGAAACTTGATAAGATTGGTACTACAGCCCCTCCACCATCACCTATAGCTGCACTTTCGGGATGCACTAACCCTTTCTGTGATTCCTGTGGTTCATTCGGTCATAGTTCCCAGTCATGTACCAGTTCAGTAGAGCAAGTGTGTGCCTTTCAAGCCTACAAGAACAATCCATTTTCCAATACATATAATCCATACTGGAAGGATCATCCATACTTTTCATACAAGAACAATAGCAATGTACAAAATCCTCAGCAAGCTATATCATCTCAGCAGGCACCCCAGCAGATGCAGAGATATGTACGACCACACCCACCAGGTTTCAGCAGGCCACCACTATCAGCACCACCATTGCCAACTCAACCTAGTGGTGAAATTTCAGAGATGAAAAATATGATGTTGCTGATGCAGCAAAACATGGAGGCAATGCAGGCTCACAACAAGCACTTGGAGACTCAAATAGCTCAGATTGCACAATCAACTACTCAAAGGCAACCAGGCCACCATCCATCACAACCTACACCTCCAGTATCACAGGCATCATAGAATCCCCCGAGTGACCATGTCAATGCCATTACTTTGTGGAGTGGAACTGTTTATGAGGGCCCGAAAATGCCTCCTGATGATGTTAATTATGATGTTGGAGGTGGAGCTAAGAAGACCAGTGATGTGGTGATTGAAGATTTAGAGACAGTTCCAGCTAAGGAAAATGAAGCACCTAAGGAGAAGGTAGATGACACATCGATTGATACGATCCCGAGGTCACAAGTTAGGTTACCCTTTCCGAATAGGGTGACCAGGAGTAAGAATGATAATCACTTCAGTAAATTTTTAGATATTGTGAAGAAATCACAGGTTACTGTTCCATTTACTGATTTGATAACTCAAATTCCTACTTACACTAAATTTTTGAAAGATATTTTGAGCAAGAAACGTGAGTTAAATGTGGTGGAGACCGTAGCACTTACGGAGGAGTGCAGTGCCATATTGCAAAACAAGTCACCACCTAAGTTGAATGACCCGAGAAGTTTTTCTATTCCTTGTAACATTGGCCCATTATTTATTAATAAAGCTTTATGTGATTTAGGGGCCAGTGTTAGTGTCATGCCTTTATCTATTTGCAAAAAACTTGATATGGGTGCTTTGAAGGTTACTAACATTACTTTGCAGATGGCAGATAGGAAAGTGAATTACCCTAAAGGTATTTTAGAGGATGTCCCGATGAGAGTCGGGAAATTCTTTATTCCTGTTGGTTTTGTTGTGTTAGATATGGAGGATGCACACATTCCTATTATTCTAGGTAGACCATTCTTAAATACTGCAGGAGCTGTTATCGATGTAAAGAATGGAAATTTGACTCTTTCTGTAGGTGATGACAAGGTTACCTTTAACCTTGATAGTGTGTTGAAAAATCCTATGATAGAACAATCATGTCATGCAATTTATACTCTTAATGAAATTGTTTTAATGACTTGCCTCGATCCCCTAATAAGGATCTTCTGGAGGCTCCTTTGTGTTTGGATTCTATTGCAGGTGTTGAAGATAGTGCTAATAACAAGTTATGTCAGGATCAAAAGAAAAGGAAATCCCGTCCTAAGAAACGTCGGAAACCTCGAAAACAATCTTCTCATGCTTGTAATGTGAATATGACAAATGATGAGGTTTTTATAAAGGAACGTGAGGCATTTGAGCAACCAATAACTCCTAATTGTTTTGATTATCTAACTAAATGTGGTTCACATTCACTCTTCGATCCTCCATGAGTTATTAGGTAATATGGTCAAGCTAATGACCCTAAAGAAGCGCTTTGCGGGAGGCAACCCGTAGGTAGTTTAGCGTTTAGTAGGTTTTTCATTCTTATTTTCATAGTTTAGTAGGGTCTTTAGCTCTATGGTTAGCTTTGGTGAGGAGAGTGAGGGACCAACAATGTCTTCCAAGTGTTATTTTTGTATGTTTATAGGTGAAAATTGAAGTGAAAAGGAAGAAAACACAAAGGAGTCGTATGCCCGGGTAGGTCCGAGCGAATAGATGCCCTTCGGCCGTGTGGAAATCGTCCCGGGCGCGCAACCCAAAACTTAACACTTAGAAATTTTTTGGAAATATTGAAAAAGAGCTGTATGTCCGGACCCCTCCGGGCGAGCAACCCTCCTCCGGGCGCCCAGCACGCGGCCCGGGCGGACAATCTCACACGGGTTTTTTTTTATTTCTTTTTTTCTCTTTTCTTTTTCTTCTTCTTTTCTTTCCTTCGCCCTTCTCTTTTCCTTTCTTATTCCTCCTTCCTCCTTCTCTCACCTCTCATTTTCTTATCTTCACTTTCTCTCTGTACAATTTCCTCCAATATTCTCTACGTTCTCTCTAACTTCTCTCTACTATATCTCCTTCATTACTCACCCAAAATCACTCCAATTTTCACCAAAATTAATCTTTTTCCATCCTCTTTTAGATCCCCACCATAACTCTCAATTAAAACCACTTTCATCTCATACCCTTTACTTCTTCATCACTTTCACTACTCTTCCATGGCACCTAAGAGGCAACGGGTAGGAGCAAGCTCAAGGAACGAACCACAAGGTTTGGGACGTGATCCTACATACGGGTTAGTAGCTTTTGGCTCACAGGAGCAAAAGGTCATTAATTATTGCATGCTTTAGGAGTTCCTTATGAGAATGAGGAGTTGTTTAGATCTATGGGTATGCATAGTTTTTTTGGTATAGACGCCCCGACCTATCCCGACATAACTTACGAGTTTATGTCATGTTTTGAAATTGACAGGCCTAACCCCAAGGCACCTGTTAGAGGTGTCAGCTTTAGAATGTTTAATGTCGATCGTTATGAAATGATCGAGGATTTTGGGGCCATATTTGGTTTGGCCAGTTGGGGGCGTGCTAGACCCCCAAAGGGCTTTGATGATGTTGCTTGGTGGTTTTCTCTGACAGGTGTGCATCTGACCAACTGGCAACATGCCAAGACTAACATGATCCACCAGCCCTTTGCTAGGATTACTCACCGTTTTCTTGCAGGGACAATATTTGGTCGGTATGAACAGCACGAGGTTCATACCAGAGAGATGTGGTGCCTAGGGAGGCACTTAGTTAAAAATTCATTTCCTTACCGTCTTCATCTTCCTCATCTGTTTGCCATGCATTTACATACCCAATGTAAGACTTATACAAGTACCGATCGATTTGGTGAACCTACCATTAACAATATTGTTTTTGGTGGTCTTCTGACATTTGTTGGCAGGTACTATAAGGCTAACTTTGAGTATGGTAGGACCCCTGCTGTGGGGTCCCGCTACTTGGATGTCCCCTACCTCAACTAATGTGATTGGCTAGACTTAAGGGACGGGGGGCGTATCAGATGGTACATAGGACCATCCAAGGGAGTTTTTGTTACCATCCCTAATGCTTCATTGACAGGATTGCTGCCTGATCAGCAATCCTATCTTATGCCTTTGGATGGCCGTGGTGCAGGTTCTTCTGCAGCTACCTCAGGTAATGGCGGGCCGAGCCAGGCCCAGCAGTTCGTGCCCCAGCCACCACCCCAGCAACCCCCACAACAACCACCCACGGAACCTACCCCGTGGCAGGTACAGATAAACCAGCTGCAGAACCAGTTTAACAATTTCCAGATCCAGCAGCAGCAGTCCATGGATCGGTTTGCTACTTTTGAGCAGGATCACCGTCTTGCCATGTACCCGATTTATGACCACTACGTCTGTATCGACGTAGTGCCCTCCACTGGACCTCACCCTTCATGGTATCACTTTAACCCTAGAGAGGAGACCAGTGGAGCAGAAGGAGCAGGAGGAGCAGGTGGTGGTGATGATGATGATGATGATGTTGATGATGGTAGTGCCAGTGAGGACGCTGACACTTTCCTCCAGTCTGACTGAGAAGAGTGCGTTACTTCCTTCAACATGAGGACATTGCTGAGTCCGGCTTGGGGGAGATAATTTTATTGCTTTCTTAGTTTAGTTTTATTGCTTTCTAGTGTAGTTTTTATTGCTTTCTTAGGATAGTCATTTGGCTTGTACTACTTGTTAGAAGTAGGAGTTTACATATGACTAAAAAATTGTACTGCTTTTATAGTTTAGATTTTTATTTGCTTTTGATAGTTAGCTTTAGTTGACTGATTGATTGATGGGTTTGATGTAACTTTGTGAATGGTGACTTCCCTGTGCCCCGCATTTTATTTAAAAATGTTTTTGATTGATTTGGGCATGTGATGAATTATGTTTTGGGAATTGCCAACTTGGACTTGAACTTGACTTAGCTTGAAAGAATTTCTAATCTTGCCATTATAGCCATGTGTAGAGTAGAGGCTTGAACTGTGTTAACGGGAGGATTTGAGCCGCATATATTTTTTCTATGCTTATTTCTTTTCATGTGTGCTTAGTTCCTGGTGCATGTTTGATCCATGTTTTGGCATTTGACTCTAGTAGCTTGGCTTTGATATGTTACATGCTGCGAATGATAAAAGGCATTAATTTCTTTTAGGAGCTTTCAGATTTTAAGCATTCTTCACAAAAGTTTCCCTTGATCCTTATTTTGAGCTTTTTACCCTTCATTTGCATTTTAGCCACATTACAACCCTATTTGGCCTTGTTTAAATCATTTGATTTATGTCGAAGCTTGGCTTGGGGGAGTTGAGGAGTTTTTTTGTTGTTGTTTTGCATTTGTTGGAGGTTTTAGAGGATTGGAAAATTGTGAATGGTTGTTATTAAAAGTTTAATAATAGGTCTCACATTAAGGCTATGCATACCAATGTCTAGGCTAGTTTTAATGAAGAATTAAAATGTTATACATCTTTTATTAGCCTAGTTATGTATGTGTGATGATTTTGTATTTGACATGTCATTAAGAGTCGTGAGCCTAAGTTGACAAAAAAATCTTGAAAGTTGAAAAAAAAACAGAAATGAAATATGAAAAAGAAAAAAAAAAGAGCTGAAAAAAAAAGAATTGAAAAATGTTGAAAAAGAAAAGGCTTGTGATGTTTGGAGTAGTTGAAATGTAAAGCTTTATGGTGTGATGTGATTCTATGAGAATTGGTTTGATGTTGGAGTTGATGTTAGAGATGTTGATTTTGATTTTTGATTGCTACATGCATATAGCCCGCATTTACCACCACATTATCCCAAATTCTATCCTATCCATCACCCTAGCCACGTTACAAGCTTATAAAGACCATTTTGATCAGCATGTGCATGTTTTTAGTTCTTGTGAATTGAGTCAATTGCCAAAGCTAGGGAGTATTACTTTCATTTCGAGTCGACATTCATACTAGGATTGTGTGGTTTCCTTTAAACACTTGCATGAGGTGTGAGATGTGGGTTTGGGTTCTCAAATTTTGCATTCAAACACTTATTGCATTTGCATTTCTATTTGGGATTTAGGGTGAGCTTCATTATCTATGCTCACTTTTATGTGTGGAGTGACACCGAGTGAGCTACTCTAGTCATCGACTTCTATTTCTTACATGGTTGGCTTATTGATTTTGATTTGTGTGGATAGTGGTCAAGGGATTTTGATGGGTTGGTTAAGGAACTTGCATACTCGGAGTAGCTTGAGTTAATCTTGTTTTGCGAAGTTAAAGGGGTGAAGTCATTGTTTGCTTAGTTGTTTGCTTGAGGACAAGTAGGGTGCTTAGGCTTTAATCAAAGACTAGTTAATCAACCTAAATTCAAAAATTTTGGTGGCATGGCCTTTAGAGATTCGTGAGTTTAGTTCTTACCCTTGTGAGTTTTTATATTCATACAAAAATTCACATCAACTTTGGTGCTCTCGTTGAGAGGTTAAATCGATCTATACTTAAGAAAACTAATAATGGAGGATGGACAAACTATAAATAATAACCAGGGGATTCCTTTTGAACAAGATAGGGACATTCAAAGGGATAATGAAATCAAAGAATTGCGTCACGTGCTAGAAGAACTTATGCAATTCGTCGGAAACAAGGCCAAAAGCTCAAAAAAATCCAATGAATTTGATGAATCTAGTTCAAGTTCTAGCGATGATGATTCTACTAGGGGCACACGAAAACCTAGGAAGGTCATATACTCAAGTTCAAGTGAGGAAGATGATAGAAAAAGGCACATAAAACGAGATAAACAAAGGGATGATGATCAAAACTTGAAGTTCAACGTTCTTGAGTTCAATGGAAGTTTAGATCCTAAAGTCTTTCTTGATTGGTTAAGGAGGACCAAAAGAGTGTTCACTTACAAAGAATATGATGATTCTAAGGCTTTCAAAGTGGAGGAATTAAAGCTAACATCTTATGCTAGTCTATGGTATGAGGGCTTGCAAAGGAAGAGAAGAAAGGAAGGTAGATCTAAAATCACCTCTTGGAGCATATTGAAGAAGGAATTGAGGAAACGATTTGTTCCTCATGAATATGAAGAAAATAAATTCCTAAAGATGCATGCTTTGAAACAAAAATCTAAGAGTGTTAAGGAATACATCAATGAATTCAAAAACATGGTCATCATATGTGATATTGAAGAGAAGGAGGATCACAAGGCGGCTAGATTCGTTGCAGGACTTGATGATTCAATCAAGGAAAAGGTGGAATTTTAACCTTATTGGACTTTTTATGAGATTTGCAAGGTAGCCTTGAGAGTTGAAAAGCAAGGGCACTCGAGAAAGTCTAAAACTTTCTTCAAAAGTTATGAATCTAAGAAAGAAAAGGAGGTAGTGTTCACGCAAAACACTAAACCTAGGGTGGAGAGTGGAGATAAGCCTAAGCTTATTACTCCTAAAAAGTTCTTATCAATTCCTAATGACAAGAGAAAGTTCTTCAAGTGCCAAGGGTATGGGCATGTGCAACGAAATTGTCCTAGTTCAAGAGTCATCACAGTTAGAGAGACAAGAGAGATTGAAGAAGCCTATCTAGATGTAATCATTGAAGAAGAGGAGCAAGATGACATTGAGCAAGAGGATAAGAGTAGCAATGTTATGGAGGAAGTTGATCCTGAGACACATGGTTAAGCTCGAGTGTTGATGAGGGTTTTGCAAACCAAGCCCACGCCATTAGAGGAGAGCCAAAGAGACAAAATCTTCATGTTAAGGTGTGTAGTTCAATGTAAATTGTATGAATGGTTCTGTTAGAGAATTGTTTGTTAGAGCGGCACATGGTGGAGGGTTAGCAGGGCATTTAGGAATTATTAAAACTCTAAACATTTTAGAAGAACACGTCTATTGGCCTAAGATGATTGTTGATGTTGAAGCTATCATATCTCAATGTGTTATTTGTCAATTGGCGAAAGCTTCTTTTCATCAAGGTTACTACACACTATTGCCTATTCCTGAAGGTCTTTGGGAAGATGTATCCATGGATTTCATTGTGGGATTACCTAAAACTGCCAGAAGCAAGGATTCTATCATGGTTGTGGTGGATAGATTTTCAAAGATGGCACACTTCACACCTTGCCATAAAACTAGTGATGCTATGAATGTTGCAGATTTGTATTTCAGGGACATTCTGAGACTTCATGTAATTCCTAAGACAATTGTGAGTGATGGAGATACAAAGTTCATGAGATATTTTTGGAAGTCTCTATGGAAGCTAGTTGGAACGAAATTTTCTTTACTACATCATATAATCCTAAAACTGATGGGCAAACAGAAGTCACAAATAGAATTCTTGGAGTGTTGTTGCGTGGTTTGGTGAGCAAGACACAAAAAGATTAGGATTTGAAGCTTGCATATGCGGAGTTTGCCTACAATAGGTCACCTACATTTGCTACAAAACACTCGCCATTTGAGGTTGTGTATGGGGTGAATCCGAAGTTACATATTGATCATGTTGAAATACCAAAGGGTGAGTTGGTGCACAAAGATGCCTTGGCAAAGACTGAGTACATACAAATGCTCCATGCGCAACTGAGAGCTAGAATTGAGAAAGTGAACGATCAATACAAGACTCGTGCAAATAAGAATCGCCATCAACATACATTAAAGGAAGGAGACTTGGTTTGGATACACCTAAAGAAGGAAAGATTCCCTAACAAACGCAAGAAGAAGCTCATGCCTAGGTGTGATGGTCCATTCAAGGTGTTGAAAAAGATCAGTGACAATGCTTATCAATTGGAATTGCCAGGTGAATATGGGGTCCATGCTACATTTAACATTGGTGATTTGACTTCTTATTTTTCTGATGATGAACTTCGAGGTTTGATGAAAAACTCTTTTAAAGAAGGGGAGGATGAAAAAAATATTGATCACAACTTTGAAGGTTTGATTGAAGCTACAAGAAAGGTGCAACCATGGGAGAATTAATTGCTTATGGAGACTCAAGTCTAATGGTTGCATCTAGGGTTGGGTTTTGCATATGCTTGGTCACACATATCTAGGTGGGCACGCAAATCAAGCAAAGGTATGATTGATAAGGGTTTTTCTCATTTTAGGCATTGAGTCTTTTATTTCTTGCTGAGTCTTGATCATCATTTACAACCTTAAAGACATGGTAAATGACTTCTTGAAGGTTTCTTGATTAAAATATTGGATCTTGAAAGGTTTCTTGAAGATTTGAAGCAAATCTTTAAAAATTGCGCAAAATTGAAGCATGCTTGTGCGGCAAGATTTTGATGATTTTTGTGAAGATTTGGGTTCTTCGATTTTTTGTTTATTTTCTGTTGTAATTTTCTGATTATCTTGTTTATTAGGTTGTTGGGATATTTTCTTTATTAGATAAAGTTTGTTAGAGCTTGTTAGCAACATAAGATCAAGATGCAGTGATGATGTGGCAATCTTATCTTGTGAGTCATTGGTGAGTCATTAGGGGTGTGTTTAGATTTGTTTTGTGCGTGTTTTTTAGTTACTTGCGTTAGGGTTTTTGTTGATGATTATGCCTATTAATAATCTCAACATTAGGATGTAAAAATCAGATTTTGATATTGAATAAAAGTTTTATTTTGTTTACTTGAAAAAACAAAAATCCGAAATTGTGAGTTAGAGGTTAATTCCTTTAGACTCTTGAGCGTGGATTAAGTAGTGGCTTTGAGGGGGCTTAGGATTTAATCAAAGACTAGTTAATCAACCTAAATCCAAGAATTTTGGTGGTGTAGCCTTTAGAGATTCGTGAGTTTAGTTCTTACACTTGTGAGTTTTTCTATTCATACGAAAAATCACATCAGTTGTTAGGAGACTTCTTGTAGAAGTAAACACGACCCCCTTGATTAGCCGTATGCACCCTATTCCCATTTCCGTTTGCAGGGTTTCTAAAGTTGCCTTTGTTCCCTTGAAAATTGTTGTTGAAATGAGGCTTCTTAAATCCACCATGACTCCCTTGTTGGTTAAACTTTCGTCCAACATCCTTTCTTTTCTCCCTTGTCTCACCTTCTTTCAAGAACTCCTTCTTTTGATCTAAGGCATACAAGTGTGCAGCCCTAACATATAACATATCCAAGGACTTAAAAACTTGCCCGGCTAGTTGCAATTGAATATCTGTGGGCAACCCTTTTTCAAAACAACTAGCGTTTAGCTTCTCCGTCGCTACAGCTTCCTTAGCAAACCTAGACAACTTTATAAACTTCTAGAAGCACTCTGTAACCGACATACTCCCATATGAAGCTCCAAAAACTCATTAGCTTTCTGCTTTTGAAGCAACACAGGGTAAAAGTTGTTGCATAATTGTTCGTAAAACAGAGTCCTATTGAGTTCTGGCAACGCCCTGATCACAGTTTCATTCTGTGACCACCAAAGATATGCTTCTCCCCACAGGTAGTAAATTACATGGTTTATCTTAGATTCTTCTTGACACTCAATTGCACCAAACACCTTGTTGAACTCTCTCATCCATCCCTCTAAAACAGTTGGATTAGGTTCTCCTTGGTATGTAGGCGGCTTATTTATTTAAGCAATTTTCTTGAAAATTCCCCTAGCAAGATCGCCTGCATTACCATTTCCTCAAGTGGCTAACTGTTGAGCTACGGTAGCTAATTGCCTAACTACGTCATTCAGCTGATTGTTGTTACGCTCCATCCTATTTCTCCTGTAGAGGAAAAGAACTTTTTATTAAACTATTTTTAACTCTAAGTTAGAACAGTACAAAACTTATAATACAACATGAAAGCACCATATCAATTGGTCTCATAAAGAAAATTTCTATTCCTGTAGAGCGATTGATTCACTTAGTTTTGATTGTTTACACAACCATTCAAGTAAAATAAAGCACGTCATTAAAAAAATTCCCCTGGTTTTGCTCTACTTGAGACACAATTCTATAAAAACTGACTCATTTTACTTTTCTTCTCAAAAGAGTTCTTAAATGCTTAGTTTTCTAAAAGTTTTTTTATGGCTTATTGCCACTTATTGTTAGAGGAAATAACAATCTAAAAGATCCAACATCCCTAAACATTAATAATACTAGCTAGACAACATAAATTTAAACTAATCTCTTGTTCCTAACAATGAATTTCAATCATTAACATTATCTTGCTTGTTCCTAGACATAACATATTTCTCAGATATGAACTCAGGATCATCCTCAATGTCATCTTCAACATCATCCTCCGAATTTTCCTCAACATCATTGTCCATGTCCTCTTCGGGATCAAGTTCATTTTCTTCTTCTACAAAATAAGTCACTAAGTCCACAAACACTTGTATCACTGGATCTAGACCCTTAATCTAATAGCATGAACTATCCTTCGACTCACAACGTGGAGAACTAGAAGTAGCTTCACTTCCACTCATTGCAACATTCTCTTGATCATTTGGAACTGGTGTGGGTAAGCCCTTTTGCCTGAATTTCACTTTAGTAACTTTTGCTCCTTCTTTTCAATATAGTCTTCTAAGTACCTCCAATCACAACTCCATTGACCATTTCGATCCCTATACTCAGCATAATTTGGTAGTCCTCCAACGAAATGAAAGTCAACGAACTTCTCCTTTATCTCCAAGTAAGATGGACGATCAGGAAAACAACTCACAATTAAAGCAAACACACGATCAGGTTGATCCCACTACTTTTAATTCAGCACTGCAATCATGTATCAACAATAGAAACGAATCTTCCACACATACTGAGGTGGACTTTCATAGTCCTTTTTATCCAAAGTTCCAACCTGAGTCTCCTTACTAGGAAAATTGTCCAACATCCTACAGTGAAACTTAAAACTAATGGGCCATCCTTCCCACACAATAAAACAAAGCTGAACAGTTCCGCAACAAAAGGTTTGGTGGCTAACAAATAATTTCTTCTACACATAACTGTCCACATAAGAAACATTTTCAAAAATTCACTTAAATGCATGAAGGAAATAAAGTCTATCCTACATGCCCAAACTTCCTACCCAATCTCACCACATGTTATGAAAGCAATAACACATAATAACATACCTCAACTACATGCGTACCTGCACATGTAAGTAATTTAAAAGCTTTTATTTTAAAAAAAAAAATATTTTTGAATTACTATTTTTTGAAAATTTTCCATTTTCAGAATCCTCCTAAAATAAGAAATTCCTTTATTCCAGAATAAAACATAGGGTGCCCTCAAAATGATAATTTAATTTATTTCGAAAACAAAGTCTAGTAACCACTCCTTCCAATTTTCGGAAAAGTAATTTAAATAAAGTTGAAAAACATTAATATATATACTTCCTACTTAACTAGGAAAAACCAAAGTATTACTGCCACCGTGATAACGGCTAAGGCTTTTATCAAAGTACCACAGCGGAAGTCTTTTATTTAAAAATCAAATTAAAACTCATAGAACTTTCAAACCAAAACCAAAATAAATCTTTATTACAATTTGGAACCGTTTTAACGGCCCTTCAAAACCAACTTTAACTTAAAAAATCTAAAAGCAAACAATAACAATTAATAACTAGAATATCCACACAAGCTAACAAAACAACAATGCAAGCGCTCATCACTCAATCCCAGCATGATTGACTACGTCCAACTGTACCTGTAGCTTTCTCTTTATTCTAGACAACTACTCGCCATCAAAATGGGTCGTCGTAGGGCGAAGTCAAAGACAAAGCCATGCACACAAACACACACAATCAGCAAAGCTGAGTACATAACTACGTACTACAGACTATGCAAACATGATTGACAAAAAAATAAAAAGAACAGAACTATAGCATATAGCATGGAAAAATCAACAAATATAGCATGAACTCTATTAGTTTCCTTTATTAGTTAAGTACCTAGTGTTATAATGGTGATCCACCACTACATCTAGAAACCACGTAACTCGAATTCTCCTAAAAAGGAAAAATCGAAACTAAATTAAAAACCACGGTGACTAACTTCTACAGCAACACTAAACTAACTATTTACGTCGGGAACTTGTCCAAAACCTTCCATACTTTATTTTATAATTTACTTTGCTAAACATTTAATTTTCGATAATTTAATTTCTAAAAATGACAGGTTGGTAAAGTTGCTTAAAAACTCTTTAAAACCCTTCCAAATATTATAATTTGACCCTAAAATATTAGAATCGTGTCCTAAGATCATCATCTGATATTTTGATGTGTTAAAAACAATTATAACTTATAATTTCAAGTGTTACTTTTTTGTTGTGTATGAACACATGTTAATAAAAATGTATAGCAATATATTTTAATTTAAAACTAATCAAAACCTTGTTAAAACTTCATATTTCAAGTATAAAACACTTTTAGAACCTTATACCATTATCATACATATAATCTATGTATTAAAATAATTTTTCATACTCAAAAACATGTTTAATTTTCATGCTTTTAAAAACTTGACACCAATATTACTTTACTTTAAAACATTTAAAAACAAATATAAACNCAACTACATGCGTACCTGCACATGTAAGTAATTTAAAAGCTTTTATTTTAAAAAAAAAAATATTTTTGAATTACTATTTTTTGAAAATTTTCCATTTTCAGAATCCTCCTAAAATAAGAAATTCCTTTATTCCAGAATAAAACATAGGGTGCCCTCAAAATGATAATTTAATTTATTTCGAAAACAAAGTCTAGTAACCACTCCTTCCAATTTTCGGAAAAGTAATTTAAATAAAGTTGAAAAACATTAATATATATACTTCCTACTTAACTAGGAAAAACCAAAGTATTACTGCCACCGTGATAACGGCTAAGGCTTTTATCAAAGTACCACAGCGGAAGTCTTTTATTTAAAAATCAAATTAAAACTCATAGAACTTTCAAACCAAAACCAAAATAAATCTTTATTACAATTTGGAACCGTTTTAACGGCCCTTCAAAACCAACTTTAACTTAAAAAATCTAAAAGCAAACAATAACAATTAATAACTAGAATATCCACACAAGCTAACAAAACAACAATGCAAGCGCTCATCACTCAATCCCAGCATGATTGACTACGTCCAACTGTACCTGTAGCTTTCTCTTTATTCTAGACAACTACTCGCCATCAAAATGGGTCGTCGTAGGGCGAAGTCAAAGACAAAGCCATGCACACAAACACACACAATCAGCAAAGCTGAGTACATAACTACGTACTACAGACTATGCAAACATGATTGACAAAAAAATAAAAAGAACAGAACTATAGCATATAGCATGGAAAAATCAACAAATATAGCATGAACTCTATTAGTTTCCTTTATTAGTTAAGTACCTAGTGTTATAATGGTGATCCACCACTACATCTAGAAACCACGTAACTCGAATTCTCCTAAAAAGGAAAAATCGAAACTAAATTAAAAACCACGGTGACTAACTTCTACAGCAACACTAAACTAACTATTTACGTCGGGAACTTGTCCAAAACCTTCCATACTTTATTTTATAATTTACTTTGCTAAACATTTAATTTTCGATAATTTAATTTCTAAAAATGACAGGTTGGTAAAGTTGCTTAAAAACTCTTTAAAACCCTTCCAAATATTATAATTTGACCCTAAAATATTAGAATCGTGTCCTAAGATCATCATCTGATATTTTGATGTGTTAAAAACAATTATAACTTATAATTTCAAGTGTTACTTTTTTGTTGTGTATGAACACATGTTAATAAAAATGTATAGCAATATATTTTAATTTAAAACTAATCAAAACCTTGTTAAAACTTCATATTTCAAGTATAAAACACTTTTAGAACCTTATACCATTATCATACATATAATCTATGTATTAAAATAATTTTTCATACTCAAAAACATGTTTAATTTTCATGCTTTTAAAAACTTGACACCAATATTACTTTACTTTAAAACATTTAAAAACAAATATAAACTTCATAAAATCATCACAAATTTATTCTACAATAATCTATGATCATAATATAGAAGTTTAGGGTGTTACAATCATAAAAACTAATAGTTTTCATAACTTTATAAACCCTAACTTTTTATAATTTCATGAACAACTTTATGAACATGAATTTCAAATTAAAAAACATGATTAAAGCTATAAAACATGCTTAAACATAATTATAAACATGAATTTATGCAAGATGGAATTTAAAAGAAAAGAAAAGAATTTTTTTTTATATATGCGGTTTGAAAATCACCAAAGGGGGAGGAAGAGAAGTGGTTGGCGAGTGAAGGTCGGCGGGTGCTGGTGGCCGGCGTAAAGGGGCGTCGGCGTGCAGGTGGTGGCACATGAAGGGGGAACCGGCAAAGGGAGTAGTTTGAACCTTAGGGCTTCGAATTTTTTTTTTCCCAGAATTTTTTTGTCTTTCCTTTTTTTTTTTTTGAAATCCTAAATCCCAAATTGCAATTTTAAATCTGAAAATCCTGGTTTTAAGGGGTATTTATAGGCTTAAAATAGGTTTTGGTGAAATTACATAAATATCCTTAATGGTTGAAATTAATTTTGTGCCCTCGTTTTAAAACAATTAAGGAAACATCTTGAAAATTCTAAAATTATAAACTTCTTAAAATATTTATTAAAATTTAAAGTAACATAAATAAATAGCTTATAAACTTTACAAAACATAAAAATAATTATTATAACTAACAATAAATTGAATTTCCTTTCTTTAACTAATTTATTTAACTTCATTTTTCAGTAAAAACACTAAAAATATTCACATAAAATATGAAATTAAATGCTTAAAATACGTAAAAATATGGGGTATTACAGTCTACCCCCTTTAAATGAAGTTTCATCCCGAAAATTTATGTAAATTTCTATATGAAACTTGTATAGAGACTGCATTTCTTTCAAAACTTTTCATTTTCATCCTAAGTTGTTGTAGACTTTGACACTTATTTAGATGTTTCCTTGACAACTTTTAGGAAACATGCATAAAATTTCCACAAAAAATTTCTAAAAAATGTAAATACTTGCAAAATTTAAGGGAACAATGCAAGAAATTATATCGCATTCTACCCCCCTTAAAAATCGTGTTACGTCCCCGTAACTCTACTAACTTGAATAACTCTGGATACTTTTCCCTCATCATATCCTCAGCTTCCCAAGTTGTTTCTTCAGTTTCTTGGTTAGACCACAACACTTTCACTATTTTGATACTTTTCCTAAGAATATCACGAACTCTACTATCAAGTGTTTTGATTGGATTTTCCTCATAATTTAAACTTTGGTCTATCTCTATCGTTTCAAGTTGCAGCACATGTGACTTATCTAGTATATACTTTCTTAATTGAGACACATGAAAAACATTATGAACTTTCCTCAACTCCATTGGTAACGCTAGTTTTTATGCGACCTTCCCAATCCTTTGCAAGACCTCATAAGGTTCAATAATGTACTTTGGGCTCAGTGTTCCCTTCTTTCCAAACCTCATCACACCTTTCATCGGTGATAGTTTTAGTAACACCTTGTCACCAACTTCAAATACGACTTCTTGACGCTTTTGGTCTGCACAGGATTTCTATCTATCCTGTGCAGCTTTAATCTTTGCTTGTATCACTCTCACCTTATTGGTAGTTTCTTCAATCAACTAAGGTCCTAGAATTACTGTCTCACTTATGTCGCTCCAACATAAGGGACTTTTACACTTCCTTTTGTACAAAGCCTCAAAAGGTACCATGCCAATACTTGTATGGTAGCTATTGTTGTGCTAGAATTTGATCAAATCCAAAGAATCCTTCCAATTCCCTTGAAAATCCATTATACAAGCACTCAGCATGTCCTCTAAAGTCTGTATGGTTCTCTCTATTTATCCATCGGTTACTGGATGAAAAGTTGTACTCATTTTCAACGTTGTACCGAAGTTCTCCTGGAAACTGTTGTAGAATTTCGAAAGAAACCTTGAATCCCTATCTGACACGATATGCTTTGGAACTCCATGTAGCCTCACAACATGCTTTAGGTAATCCGTTGCATGTTGTTTCATTTTCCATGTCTCCTTCATCTGTATAATCACCGCTTACTTAGTAAACCTATCCACCACAACCCATATGGTATCATTTTGATTCCTTGACTTTGGCAACCAGGTTACAAAATCCATAGATATGCAATGCTACTTCTATCCTGGGATTTCATGTAATTGAAGCACTCCTTGTGGCCTTTTATGCTCAAATTTCACCTTTTGACCAGAAAGACACTTACTCACGAATTCGGTTTCTTCCTTCATCATTCAAGGCAACCAATACACCTTTTTCAAATCCTTATACAGTTTATCACCTCCAGGATGAACCAGGTATGCTGTATTATAACCTTCCTCTATAATCTTCCTTTTCAATTCCTCGCATTTATGCGATACACAGAACCTTCCTTTATACCTCAAACATCCTTCTTCATGGATTTTGAAGTCCATAGCCTTTCCTTCCTTCAATTCTCTTTTATTCTATTCTATCATGTTCTCCTTGATCTCCTCAAACACCGTTGGTTGGATACTAATTAAGGTTACAAGGTATTCCTTCCAACGCTCCCTCTTTCACTATTTCTAAATTCATCCTCTCCATCTCTCTACACAGTTCGTCAGCACCACTAGAGAACTCACTCCATGCTTCGTTTTACAACTTAGAGCATCCGCTACCACATTGGCCTTCCCTTCATGGTATTGGATATGTAAATCATAATCCTTGTCTTATATTCAAACCCTTTTGAGTGAAAAAGTACTTTAAGCTCTTGTGGTCTGTGTAGATTCTACATTTCACTCCATGCAAATAGTGTCTACATATCTTCAAGGAAAACACGATCGTTGCTAGCTCGAGATCGTAGGTGGGACAGTTTACTTCGTAAGGCTTCAACTATCTCGAACCATACGTTATCACCTTTTTATTTTGCATTAAAAAAGCATCCCAAACCATTTTCAAAAGCATCAATATACACATCATAAGAACCACTCCCATCTAGCAACATCAATACTCGAGTCGTAGTCAACCGCTCCTTTAGTGTCTGAAGCACCTCCTCACACTTATCACTTCAAACAAAATTGCATTCTTTCTTCATTAGCGATGTCATCGGCTTTGCAATCCTTTAAAAGTCGTTCACAAACCTCCTATAATATTCCGAGAAACCCAAGCAACTTCGCACATCTGATACATTCTTAGGTATAGGCCACTCTTTTACTGCTTCGATCTTGGCTGCATCTACTTCAACTCCTTTTGACACAAAGTTTCCTAAAAATTCGACTTTCTCAAACCAAAATTCACACTTCGAGAATTTAGCATACAACTTATTCTCCCTTAGCGTCATCAAAATCGTCCTCAAATGTTCCATATGTGCTTCCTTGCTCTTAGAGTACACCAAAATGTCATCAATAAACACTACCACAAAAGTCATATATCTATGTTGTCCTATTCCTTTTAAGACGGTTTTTGTGTTACAAAATGGGTCTTTGAGTCGATTTTTCCACTTCTATTCTTCATGTTCATTGGATCATAGTGGAAAATCGAGTTTTGTTGTGTTGAGTTCTTCATTCATTGTCAAAAGTTTGCAAAGTTCGTTATTTAGTTGTAAATGCTTCACTTAGGTTTACCTCCTCAAAATAGCAAAACTTTCCAACTTTCACCTTACCTCAAGTCCATTATAACCCTCAAGTCCATATGAGACCGAGATGCAAAGTTCAAAGGTTACTTGATCAATAAAGTCACTTGGCAAGTATATTGAGAAGATATTTTACGCAAGATGTGAGTGATTAACCACTTCTTACCTCATCCATGCTCTTGTTTTCGTTGCAAAACTCGCTCAAGGAGTATTCCATACGATAATTACATAATAAGGAGTATATGATGTAAAAATTGCTTGAAACTTACAAGTTCACCTCAATCTACTTAGGTTGCTATTTAAACTCCTTCTTCAGAAATATGCTTTCCTTAGTGATAAAGATTTAGTTCATTTATGAAAAATTGTTTACAATCTTTGTTAATCATTTCCATAAGGGATTCATCTTTCTCTTCCCGTTCTTAAATGTTAAAATTGCTTGGGGACAAGCAATGGTCTAGCTTGGGGGAGTTTGATGTAGTGTTTAATTGTCTTTATTTTCCATAGTTTTCCTTAGTTAGTTGAGTTACTTCTTTGTTCTTTTTCCTTAGTTTTCCCTATTTTTCGCATAGTTTTTAGTTAACCCAGTTCCCTCGCATTTTTTCATATTTTTCTCCGTTTTGTGTTGTTTTGTGTAATGTCTCATTCTTGTAGGTTTCTCCATTTTGGTATGGAAACCAAGGCAAAATATAGTGAAGCTACACGAAGCCCTTTCTCTCACCAACCCCCTTTCTCCCTCTTCTTTTCCTCTCAATCTCCATCATCTAAACATCTCAAAACTTCACAATTTCCCATCACTAATTTATCTAAACACTTCACAAGCAACAATTCTAATTAATTTGACGAACCATAATGGAAATTTGCACTCATCTTCAAGAATTCCAACGCAATTCAAATTGGGAAAAGTTAGGGTTTCACCCAAAGTTCGAATTTTCTTCCTTAAGGTTCGTTCTTGGTGTTTATAGAGTGTTTCCACACTCTATTGGGTATCATTTCTTAAACACTAACTATTTTTCAATTGTTATTAATCATGATAATTTTTTGAGTTCTTGTTTGCTTTTCATAGTTCCATGGGCTACTTTAAAAGCTTTTTTTCATTCTTAATTTACATTAAGTTTGCTTATTAGCTTTTCCTTTGTTATTCATTGAAGTCATATTGGTAAAATTGTGGTTTTTTTGAAACCTTTAGCCCTCTTCTTTCTCCTCCATAAGCACCGGGACGTTGCTTCGTTCTAGCTTGGGGGAGGAAGTCATTTAACTATTGATATATTTGAAGGCTTTGGTTGTAAATTGATAATGTGTATGGTGAATTCATTGTTGCTTTGGTGATTATTATTTCATAATTTTCAATACATAACCATGAGATGAATTCGTTTTTTGATATGTTTTTTATGATGAGGATTTCTCCCCTCTTTCCCTTTAAATCCAAATTCTTTACTCCCTTTTTTTTTTTTTTTTTTTGCAAAAATCCAAATGCATTTAGTAGCTAGAGCATGTAGTCTTATTTTCGTAGTTTATTTTCTTTTATTATTTTTCCTTAGTTTATTTTTAGAGCACTTAATCTATTTACCGCATGCATTCAAAGTGAAAAGTCCAAAAATAATATAGTTGCCTTTATTACTTACGTACCTTGTGTTATAACGGTGTTCCGCCACTAGTAGAAATCACTCAACCCGAATTCTCCTACAAAGGAAAAATCGAAACTAAATTAAAACCACAGTGACTAACTTCGACAACAACTCTAAACTAACTATTTATGTCGAAAACTTGTCCAAAACATTCCCTACATGGTCTCTATTCAATTCCGTACTTTATTTTATAATTTCCTTTGCAAAACACTTTATTTTCAACAAGTTTCTAGAAATGGCAGCTTTGTAAAGTTGCTTTAAAACTCTTTAAAACCCTTCTAAATATTATAATTTGACCCTAAAACATTAGATTCACGTCCTAAGATCATCATATAATATTTTGGTGTGTTTAAAACAATTGTAACTTATTATTTCATGTGTCAATTTTTTATTATGTATAAACACATGTTAATAAAAGTTTACAGCAATATATTTTAATTTAAAACTAATCAAAACCTTGCTAAAACTTCATATTTCAAGCATAAAACACTTTTAGCACCTTATACCATTATCATACATATAATCTATGTATTAAAATAATTTTTCATACTCAAAAACATGTTTAATTTTCATGCTTATAAAAATTTGAGAGCAATATTAAATTACTTTAAAATTTGTAAAAACAAATCTAAACTTCATAAATTAGTACTACAATAATCTATGATCATAATATAGAAGTTTAGAGTGTTAAAATCATAGAACTAATAATTTTCATAACTTTATAAACCCTAACTTTTTTATAATTTCATGAACAACTTTATAAACATGAATTTTAAATTAAAAAACATGATCATAACTTATAAAACAAGATTTAAACTATAAACATGCTTAAACATAATTATAAACATGAATTTATGCAAGTTTGAATTAAAATTAAAAGAGAAGAAAAGTGGCCAGCGAGTGGTGGTGGGCGACGTGGAGGGATGCCGGCATGCAGGTGGTGGTGCGTGAAGGGGAACCAACGAGTGTGGGGACCGGTGCAGGGAGGACTTCGAACCTTAGGGCTTCAAAAAGAAGTTTTTATTTTCGGAACTTTTTTTCTTTTTTTTTTTTTTTGAAATCCTAAATTAGAAATTGCACTTTTAAATCTGAAAATTCCAGTTTTTAGGGGAATTTATAGGCTTAAATTATGTTTTGATGAAATTACATAAATACCTTTAATGCTTGAAATTACTTTTATGCCCTCGTTTTAAAACAATTAAGGAAACGTTGAAAATTCTAAATCTAGAAACTTCTTCAAATATTTAATAAAATTGAAAGTAACATAAATATATAACTTATAAAATTTAAGAAACATAAACACAATTATTTTAAGTAACAATTAATTAAATTTTCTTTCTTTAATGTATTTATTTAACTTAATTTTCAATAAAAACACTAAAAATATTCACAAAAAATATGAAATTAAATTTTTGAAATACGTAAAAATATGAAGCATTACGGAATCCTCTTTCACTTTACGTGATTAACAGGTTTAGCAATTGTTATGACTCACACAAAATAACACATGAACATACATGGCATCAAGCAACACACCATATTAATTATCTTGGTTATAACGTGATTCTAAGATAAATTGGAATCCTTTATTTATTAAACTTTCCTTTACCACACATTAACTGTGAGTGGCTCTCATTTGCTTCTGCAAAACATGTGAATAAATATTCACTAACTACTTTTCTTGTTGATCAAGTAATTAACCAACTAAACTGCTTTTCCTTTCTTTATTGACTACTAGTCAAAACTTTCAAAATAATTAACATTCCAACTTCAATGATGTAATAATAATATTATAAAAAAAATGGAATGTCAAACTTAATAAACAATGCATACTTTTCATACATTCATGCCAACATAACTTCTCATGCAAGTCATCTCAAGTCAACAAAGCATTTACTTTTATGTCTATAAAATCTAGTATGGAAATCAAACCAATCTAGCATGAAACCTATTTACATGATTCCTTTGGTACTTACGTACCTTGTGTTATAACGGAGATCGCCCACTACTTATAGAAGTCGCTTAACTCGAATTCTCCTTCATAGGAAAAATCGAAATTATTTAAAACCATGTTGTTTAACTTATACAACAACTTTAAACTAACTTTTTACATTGAAAACTTTTCCAAAACCTTGCCTATATCACTAGTGGAAAAATAGTCATTTGCTGCGTTAAAAACTGTACTTTTTGTTGCTCTTTTCAACCGTAGCAGATGTAGGAGCGGCAAAGACACATTGTACCTTTTGCTGTGCTTGATACCGCAGCATAAACTTTAACGTTTTGCCGCGCGCATGTAAACAAGCGCAGCAAAAAGTTTTCCCCTCCAAAACCATGAAGGACTTTATGCTGTGCTACCTTGTAAAAAACGCAGCATAAAGTATTCCATGATTTTGGAGGGAAATACTTTTTGCTGCGTGGAAGTATGGTCTACGCAGCATATAATGTGTACAATTTTATTTGTTTTACAACATATTTTCACTAATAATATTGATATTAATATAATTTTTATATACTTATAATTAATAATGTTATTATTAATTTTAATATATATAATATTAATATTAACATTAATATTGATTAATTATAATGCAAATCATTAAAATTAGAAATATTATACGAATTAGAATTAATATTAAAAATATTATTACGAAAAATACCAATGTACACACACTCAAGTGAATATATCATAATGGCCGATATTACATCGTAAAAGTACATCAATCATAAGGCTAAATTCCCCACCTCAAAAGAACCCTAACAAATCGCTATACATACTTTAGCAAATCCTAAGAACATCATTTGTCTCACTTAACTTAATTAGCTTGTTACAAACAATATAAGGTGATAAAACAAGCTACCTTCTCCCGAAATTCAGCAATTTCAGCAGTAGAGAAAGGCCCTTGTCGATGTGTCGGTCTCAAAACCTTCAAATGAAAAACATGGCTGTATTAAAACACAAAACAACTAGCATGTCTGTATATGGATCGGACTAAGAACATGACTAATTAAAACAGCAATTGTCCAAAGCCGCAAAAACAATTTAGCAACACAGACCACCTATAATAACAACAAGCAAGAGCAGCAACAACACAAGAGGAGCAGCAACAAATAATATGAGCCATAAAACCAACAACAAATATTGAGTAACATAAACTCAATAACACAGACCAACAACAATGCAAACATAACAGCAACAACACACAACGAAAACCAACAGACAGCAGCAACAGAAATGTAGCTACAAAGAAAAAAATACCAACAAAAGAAATACAACTACAAACCAACAACAGAACTATAACAAAATCAGCACCATGCATCAACAAGTGCAGAAATGCAGCAAGTCTCAAAACTGCAGAGACAAAGCAAAAACTAAACTACAGCGACAACACAAATAACAACAAGATTCATCAGCCGCACAATCAGAAAAGCAGCAGCAGCAACATAGACAAAGAAGCTGCAGCAGTAGTTGAAATAACAAAAAAAGAACAGCAGCTTCGTTCCTTCACACCAGGAACTTCAGACGATCTTGAACCACCCAAAACAACCCCAATTCTTAGCTTACAAGTTCTACTCTACTTCAACTTGCGAAAATAGTTCATTAAAGGCCCGAATAGGCCATGACTTGCCCCAATCATCCAAGAATTTTTTGATATAGATCAAGAACTGTCGAATCGGCCAAAACATGCCCGAACTCATGGCTTGTGTGTATGTGTGAGGGACTGGGAGTGTGAGGGGTTGTTTGTGTGTGAGTGTGTTTGTGTGTGTGTGTTTGAGTGAGTAACCGAGGGACCGTGTGTCTGTGTCAGTGATTGAGTGAGTTAGGGACTATTTGTGTGTTTGTGTGTGAGTGAGTGAGTGAGTGAGTGAGTGAGTGAGTGAGTGAGTGAGTGAGTGAGTGAGTGAGTGAGTGAGTGAGTGAGTGAGTGAGTGAGTGAGTGAGTGAGTGAGTGAGTGAGTGAGTGAGTGAGTGAGTGAGAGAGTGAGTGAGTGAGTGAGTGAGTGAGTGAGTGAGTGAGTGAGTGAGTGAGTGAAGGACTATTAGGGTGTGTGTGTGTTTGAGTGACAGTGATTGTGTGAGTGAGAGTTTAAGAAACTGTGTGTTTGTGTGAGTGATTGAGTGTGTTAGGGAAAAAGTGTGTGTGTGTGTGTGTTTGTGTGTGTGTATGTGTGTGAGTGACTGAACTAAGTGACAAAGTGTGTGTGCGTGTGCGTATGTGTGTGTGTGTGTGTGTGTGTTTGAGTGAGTGAGTGACTGAGGGACCGTGTGTTTGTGTGAGTTATTGAGTTAGGGACTGTGTTGTGTGTGTGTGTGTGTGTGTGTGTATGTTTGAGTAAGTGAGTGAGTGTGTGAGGGAGGGAGTGACCGAGGGACCGTGTGTTTGTGTGAGTCATTGAATGAGTTAGGGACTCTTTTTGTGTGTGTGTGTGTGTGTGTGTGTGTGTTTGTGTGTTTGTGATTTTGTAAGTGAGTGAATAAGGGACTATTTATGTGTGTCTATGTGTGTGTTAGAGTGATAATGATAGTGTGAGTGACTGACTAAGGGAATGTGTGTTTGTTTGAGTTATTGACTGAGTTAGGGACAAAGTGTGTGTGTGTGAGAGTGTCAGTGTATTTGTGTGAGTGACTCAATTGCAGCAACAACTCAGATTGAAGAATAGAGAGACATCATAGGTGCAGTAGGAGTTGAAATAACTGAAAATTTTCTATAAAAACATAGACAGAAACAATTCAACAGCAGCAACATAGACAGGATAACTACAAAGCAGTTGAAATTACAAAAACAGCAACTGCAGGTTCGTTCCTTCACAGCAGCAACTTATTCATGAGCTCAAACCGCCCAAAATAGCCCCAATTAGTGACATACATGTTGTGCTTGGCTGTTACTTGCCAAAATAGCTTATTACCAGCAACACGAGAGGCCATCATTTTCGTGGAATAGCCCAACACTTGACGAATTAGCCAAGGCATGGCCGAATTGGTCGTGGCTTGTCCGAATTCGCCTTGGCTTGTTTGAATCCGCCATAACTTGCCTAATTCGAGGCAATACTTGCCCGAATCGGCCAAAACTTGCCTGAATCGAGCTAAGACTTGCCTGAATAGGCCATGAGTTAACCAATTTTGGCCAAAACCGGTAGCATGTCTATGGTGTAAGAGCCTTTAATAAAACAACTACTAAAACCAGCCAAAAAAACAACTCAGCAACAGGTACCATCTACAATAACGACAAGTAAGGGCGGCAACAACTAATATCAGCCACAAAAGCAACAATGAACATTGAGTAACAACAACTCTGCAACACATGCGAAAATAAATCAATCATGATTAGCATACTAATTAATTAAAGGTCATATAAAATGTTACATGTCCAACAAAGTGAAAATTGTTACCGTGTTTAAATCGTCTGATGTCGTGCAACTCAATATGATATCTAGCATGTATCGCATCACGTAGTAGCCACAATTGACACCATTTTGTTGTTGTGCACAATCTACATGTACCAACTTTGGAATCTTTCCACTAGAGGTACATCCAACTGTTCTCATGACACTATGCCACAATTAAAAAAGACGATCACTTTTTATAATAGATATAACTAAATTTACCATTTCATCAAACCTACAAAAGTTGTTACACTCTACTTATTCACCCATGTCGTAATCATATACTTGTTTGGTGGTTCTGTATGACAAGAGTCAAAGATGTAGACTGTGTGCCTCGAAGGGGATATGAGGAATAAGACCCAGTGTGAACTACAAAAAAGATTAACCCATGTCATTAAAGAGGACACTATTGGTCGTATAACCCAAAGTAGTCACTTGTAAAACTAGGTACGTAAGAATTGAGTACCTCTAAAGGTAAGGAGCTAAAATGAACTTTCTCTTCGATCGCATCGCTTCTTTTATACCAATTTCCATGTAATATTTCACATCAGCTTTGTTCTTCAAGCATCATCGATCATAAATCTCATAAGGACATAAGCAGCCTACCTTTAAAATGGTTTTACACCTTTCCAAATCCACGTAGAGTGCGCTAGTACATAACAAAGATTATAAAGTGTCATCAAACAAGGTCAATCCGTGTATCCCATACTTACTTAGTGTCGATAAACTAATTTTGTTCAAATGTTCAATCCAAGTCAATAAATTATATAATAAAGCAACAAAAAAATGGACTAACCTCATGAAAGCTTGCAAGAACACTATGGATAGCATATCCCTAGCAAGGAAGTCGTCAATGTCTTCTCTGGTAATCCAAGTGTTGGTGTCCTCAAAATAGTGAAACTATGTCTTATTCAAAACCAATTTGATTGACTTAGAGGTAGGTTCATCTTTCATACAAGTGTACAACCACATAAACTCTGGTGTTAGAAAAGCTAAGATATCATTTTCCAGCTCCACCTTTGTTGTTGCAAGAGTGGATCCTTTGGATAATATCCTTCTTCTCTATGTCATCCTTCTTGCTCGAATTGTTTGGCACTTCATCCATCAATTTCATCTTGTGCGACACCAACTCATTTGATGGAATTACCACACTATTTCCTTTCTCACCATCATTCTTAGGTTGACCTTGCTTAGGTTGCTTTCCCAAATTGTCTAATACCTATGTTTCATCATTTAAATTGGAGAAAATTAAAATTAGAATAACGATCCGTTGTATATTAAAATTGACAGTAAGAAATATTTAATTAGAATACGGATTTTATAGTCCTGCTATATATAGTTATTCTAAATCCATATCATACAGTATAGTCAAGTTAATATAATAATTTCAACTTAGCTTCAATAAAACAAAATAAAAAAAATATATAAAAGAAGTAGTGACACAACAACGTACCTCTTCCAAAAACCGCACCCAAGCTCGTGGCCACGACAGAAATGTACCTTGGGCATCCGCAATTGTGTTGATGGTGTACTTTGGCCATGGAAAACAAAGTGCAAAATCCTCCATGCCATTTATGATATAGTCTATAGAGACGCAAACTTCATCATTTTTCAAGCGCACAAAATGCGTGACTTCCTCCTTGTTTGGTGATTGTACCAAGCCAAATGCAACCTCCAATGATTCATCGCTTTCCGTGTCTTTCTTTTGAAGTAACAAAGTGCATGATGTCGGTTTCTAAACAATGTAAATCAAGAATTTACTTACGTAAGTAATATAAAGATACTTACAATCTATGAGAATGGTACGTACAAAGCTTATAAATTTACATGTTTTTCATCTCGTACAGATTAACATAGATAAATTTGAGAAAAAAAAAAAAAGAGTCATGTAGTGATTAGCACTTATAATTGTTTATAATTTATAGGTAAGAGAATGGATACCACGACATCAAGAATGGGTGGTCGGTAAGTCTCCATTGCAGATTTCACACCACCATGTTTGCTGGACACTTATCTGGTACTTCAAGCTTCATCAGAGCATCTTCCTCCGTTCCTCCTAACTTTTAACACAATAATTTGAAACGATTCTCCATGTTTTCCTTCACCTATTGCACTTGCTGTTTCACCAACTCTTTGACCCTCTTCTCCATATATTGTTCCAATTTTGTTGATTCGTTACGTATGTAAGAGGACATCCCAGCAAGAGAATTTTTCTTCCCAAGCCAAACACCTCCTCTTCCTTTAACTCGGCCATGTTGCTCCTTTCCTAAAACCACTGGCAATGCATCCTTGCCAAGTTCAGGTATGAAGTCGCCTCTCGCTTCCTTTTTTTTAATCCGATTTGCATAACAAGTCCAAATTAAGTAATTAGCTTAGTTTATTTACATATGAAATAAATTCTTTGCATAATTTCATCATTTTTGTAGTTAGCCATGTTACCACTGCGTCAGCTATCTTCTTCAAGCCCAGATTTGCAGTGAATCTGTTCCCACTTGAATCCCGTCCATGTAAGGAGCAGTACCAATCAAGTGCTCTATCGTCAGCAAATGTCGTCAATGCTGAGGAAGATGCACCACCCGATGAAGCACAATAGAAGGAAGAAATTTCGTGTAGAATCCGTCTTTTATCCACCCCAGTTTAGATTGCTCATACGTACGTATACCCATGTGGTGGTGGTGGTCAATCTTCTTCGAGGCACTTTTTGAAGCCTTCTCACGTTGTTTCTATTAGAAATAGCATCTAAACTGTTGATATAAAACATGAACACATAAACCAAATACACATTGTCAAAGATAAAATTAGTAAATTGACTTACCACTTCGTCTGATGTAGTCTTTTGGGCAACAAAAGCTGACCAACGGTTGGAGTGATATGAGGATAAATATCCCAAGGCATCTTATCATCCTCTTCTATACCTTCCATACTTTCAATAGCCTTCTTTGTCTTGGCTTTCTTCCTTGTCTTTGTGATCAAACGACTAATCAACTTCGACTTGAAGCCTCTAAACCTTTGCGCCAGGGCCGAATAGAAGACATCCATCTTGTCATTATCAGCTTGTATGTGAAAAAGATTCTATAGAACATATGTAAGAAACTCGTAATTGCTTACCATTGCATGTAAAAGATGTACAAAATATTTTAAAAGGATGTTACATTATTCAGGGTGCTATATCTAAATATATATTGCTTACCGCCGTATCTTGCCATAATGCTTTCTTCAAACCCTCTTCAAAGTTTTCCCATTTTCCTAGAATGGAAAGTTCTCGAACACACAACCTAAGATGTGTAGCGTACTTGGTATGCCACTTTCCACAAGGCTGCCCAAAACCATTGAATTTTAGGAACATAGTTTCGGTTGCTTGTACTCCTTTACCCAGACCTCGTGCCTTCATTTTCACCCTAGTTTTGGCACTTGTAGATGGCACTATTGAACGATGGTGTCCGGTAACAGTGGAGATAGGAACTTGACGTTTAGGGATGGATGACTCTTCCAATTGTACTTGATCGACAATTGGGGTAACTTTTTCGGCAAGTTTCTCATGCTCCATGATGGCATCATGTAAACGATCATGTGCGACATCTTCTGGCTCACTTTGATCAAGTTCTTTGCGTGCATCAAACTCTGGATCTGACACAGAACTGGAGCTGTCATTACTTTGATACATTGTCTTCACTATCCTTAAAACTTTATAATGACCTACACCTGCACAAGTTTAAACCACAAAACAAAAGATTTAATTGAAAATTGAAAAAACACTCAAGAATGAATAACTGTTGAGCTTTTATGCTACCATTTAAAATGACATAGAAGTGTAGAATAACTAGAAAACCATGAAAAGGCACAAAAAAGGATCAACAAAGCAACCAATTCACCTGCATATTCACTTATGTTTTGGCTCCTGATTTAGGGGCTTAGGCTTATCTTTCGCCAGGCACTTATAGCAAATAGATAATTCCTTCGAAGCATCAGCTTTCACAAGTTCCCCACTTAGACAAACAGTTTTGTTAACAATGCACTTAACCAGTCCAATTGAGCAACAAAATAAACTAAAAATTAGCCATCAAAGTTGTACAAAATCACAACCTAAAACTGTATAAAGTCAGACCTGAAATGACACTAAATGAGCCACCAAAAGATGCCTTTATCAGTCTGTAATCAGCCACAAAACAACATGAAATCGGCGATCAAAGCTACACCAAATCAGCTACTAAAGCACCTCAAATTAGCGGCGAAAGCCACACCAAGTAACCCCCCTAAAACTATATAAAGTTAGACATGAAATGACACTAAACAAGCCACCAAAACATGACTAAATAAGTCTGTAATCAGCCATAAAACTGCATGAAATCGGCCATGAAAGCTCCACCAAATCAGCTACTAAACCACCTCAAAATAGCTGCAAAAGCCACACCAAGTAACCCCCTAAAACTGTATAAACTCAGACCTAAAATGACACTAAACGAGCCACCAAAACATGACAAAATTAGTCTGTAACCAGCCACAAACAGCATGAAAGCGTCCATCAAAGCTCCACCAAATCAGCTACTAAACCCCCTCAAATTAGCTGTGAAAGCCACACCAAGTAACCCCCCTAAAATTGTATAAAGTTAGACCTGAAATGACACTAAACGAGCCACCAAAGCATGAGTAAATCAGTCTGTAATCAACCGCAAAACAGCATGAAATCGGCCATCAAAGCTCCACCAATTCAACTACTAAACCACCTCAAATTAGCTGCAAAAGCCACACCTTGTAACCCCCTAAAACTGTATAAAGTCAGACCTGAAATGACACTAAACGAGCCACCGAAATATGACTAAATCAGTCTCTATTCAGCCATAACACAGCATGAAATTGACCATCAACCCTCGATCAAGTCAGCTACTAAACCACCTAAAATTTGCTGCAAAAGCCACACTAAGTAAGCCAGTAAACATAAATAAATGAACGCAAAAATTGCCAAAGTAGATAGGTTGATACACCTCATCATGCACAGTCATATTTCGACAAGTATCCCTTCTGTGTGGTCAGTCCGCATGTAATTTCCCTCATCCGAGAAAGAGTCAACTACATTTGTTTTGGGACAGCTAAAAGGTTGAGAGTCCTCAAAGGCATCATACTCTTCCTCCTCATCTACCTCACCTATACCTAGAATGCTTCGTTTACCCAGTACTACAATCGACCATTTGGGATTATCTGGGTCACTTATGTAGAACACTTGCTTTGCATGTGATGCAAGTATGAATGGCTCGTCACTGTCACACATTCGTGTCCCATCTACTAGGGTAAATTCACAAGGGTCATCTACTCTCACTAATCGGCGGCTGCTATCAACCCACTTGCACTTGATCAAACAAACTTTGAAAGAAGAGTAGTCCAACTCCCATATTTCTTGTATTTTACCATAGTGGAACTTCTTAGCATCGATTGGAGATTGGTCTTTAGCATTAGCATAATATGTGGACGAGGGCATAACAGAAACTCCACTATTCTATAAACATCGGGACTTTTCATCTTAAGAAGCTGTCCAAAAATTATACCCGTTGACATCAAAACCCTCATAACGACATACAGTTTCTCGTGGACCAAAAGCTAACCACCTAACAATTTCAGATTCACATTCATGATGTCCAATAATCACTTGATCGTAAAACCGATCAACAAAGTTCTTATTATGCAATATCATCAATCCCCTTTCTCTTTCCTCAAGATTGTTGTTGCTCAAGATCTGCATATGCTCCTGAATGAAAGGATTCACTTATAAGATATGACGTATTACATACAGCTGAGCTTGTCGGAGGAATTATGTGGGTGCTATGATAATGTTTGATCCAATTTTACCCTTCCCGTCTAGCCGATCTTCATGGCATGATGTAGGAAGCCCAATAGGCTTTGCACCAGCTAAGTACTCAGTCACATAATTACCAACCTCATCCCTCACAATGACTTGGACCATACAAGCTCCAGGTTTTGCTAGATTTCTAACTTTATCTGCATAAACCCCCATTTGTCTTTCAAAAGGATAGCACCACCTCAAGAACACAAGACCTAAAAGCTTGATTTCACGAACTAGATGAAGAATTAGGTGAACCATAATGTCAAAGAACTTAGGGGGGAAATACATCTCAAACTTGCACATAATTTCAATGACTTCGGCCTATTGAGCATTGAGCTTTGCGAGATCTAGCACTTTACAGTATACCGTATTAAAAAATGCACAAAGCGTAGTTATAGTGTATCTTACAAGTTTAGGTAGGATCCCACGAATGCATATAGGTAGGAAAACTTTTATCAGAACATGGAAGTCATGTGATTTTGTGCCGGACAACATCAACTCACCATTTGGAGTCACAAATCGTTTCATGTTAGATGAGTAGCCCGATGGTACTTTAATGTTGTACAAAGTTTCACAAAACTGCTTCTTCTCAGACTTCGACAATGTGTAGCAAGCTGGAGGCAAGTAGTATGTGGTAAATTTTGGTCCTTCATCACCCTCAATGACCTTTTCTTTCCCCTTTCCTTTGCTGCCTTGACTATCCTCATTGTGCTTCTTCTTTTTCCTGAAGTCCTTTACATGAGGCCACAACTCGACTATTCTCAACTAGCTTTTACATCCTTAGTCTTATTCCCATTGTTGAAGAGTGTTCCAAGAATAGCATCGCAAACGTTTTTCTCAATGTGCATGACGTCAAGGCAATGTCAAACTTGTAAAACTTTCCAATATGAAAGTTGCCAGAAAATAGACTCTTTTTTCCATAAACCTTTACAATCATGATTTAGTTTACCAAAGTCGGTTTTGACACCCTTCACTTGCTCGTAAACCTCATACCTGCTTAATAGTCGGCAAGCAACACGGTCTTCAACCATCTCGTTGAATGCCTTTTTCTTCCTACGACAAGGGTGATTAAGAGGGAGGAACCTTTGGTTGCACCAATCAACAAACTTAACCACCCATGTGGAATCCATGTCATCCATACATATAGGGCAAGCTTTTGTCCCTTTGTTCTTGTACCCTGATAGGTTACCATATGCTAGGAAATCATTAAGGGTGCACGTACAAGAGCATGGCACGCAACATAAACGTCTCCATGGCATAAGCATCAAACACCTCAACCCCATCGTCCCACAACTTCTTTAAGTCATCAACAAGTGGGGAAGATAAACATCAATGCCATTGCCAGGTTACTTCAGGCCAGAAATCAAGAGCGACAACATAAGGTACTTTCGTTTCATACAAAGCCATGGGGGAAGGTTGTAGATTGTAAGAATTACCGGCCATGACCTATGTTTTGAGCTAAGTGTACTAAAAGGGTTCATTCCATCCGTGCACAACCCAAGCCTCAAATTAAGATTGTTCACCCAAATGTCCGATGTTTCCTATTAATGTTCTTCCATTCAGGAGCATCAGACGGATGTTGCAACAAACTTGACGACTTCTTCATCCCTTCTGCATGCCACCTTAAATTCTTTGCATCTCTTTTAATTGAAAACAAGCGCTTAAACCTCGTTATGATGGGAAGGTACCACAAAACTTTGGTGGGAGGGCCTTTCCCACCTCTTGCCCCTTCCGGCTCATACCGTGGTGATGCGCACTTCGGACACTTGTCTAAAGATTCATATTCATTCCGATACAACACACAATCGTTAGGACAAGCATGTATCTTCTGGTACTCCAAACTAAAAGGGCACAAAGGCTTCTTATTGTAGTAGTTCGACTTAGGAAGCTCATTCTCATCAGGAAACATGTTGCTTAACTACTCTAACAAATCTGTGAAACCCCTGTCACACCAATTGTACTTGGACTTTACACTGTATAACTTTAACACGATTGAAAGCTTGGTCCATTTGTTACACATTGGGTACAAAGGCTTTTGAGAAGCTTCTGAAATGGAATCAAAACCGCATGAATCCTCCACACCCTCCAATATCTCATCAACACGATCTAAATATTTATCGTGTTGCCATTCATCATCTACAACGAAATCATCAAAATCATAATCTAAGTGTTCTTGTCGATGATCCTCATTATGTGATTGATCATCACCTACATACACTCCCTCCTCACCATGAAAAACTCAAACTTGATAATCAGCTCGAAACCCCTTAAGAAGTACATGCTTTCTAAGCTGGTAAATAGTGTCACCTTTTGCAACATTTGCACAACTGGCATAAGGGCAGTAAAATCCCTCATCCTTATTCTTATCACTAACTTTATAGGCCACAACAGAGTTGCATAATTTAAATAGACCATTCACAAATTTCGACGTATCCTTACTACCATACACCCACGACCGATCTTTAGCCATTCTCTTTAACGAATTGTGCAAATCTGATATTTGAGAACCATAAATATTTTAAAACCACAAATATACTGAGTAACTAATTATATATAGAAAATTACATCATCATATAATCTCAAGACTTACTGCTAATCAGTAACAGTTGAATGGGTATCTAGGCATATGATGGGAATGCAAAAACCAACATACAAAACACAAAGTCACCACATTAATTAAGTTTCAATCAGTACCCCCATATCATAATTGCCCAGATCAAATATCAAAATTGCCACTTTTGCTAACCTCAATTTAGCTGTATTTTCCCAAAAAATTACATTTTTTCATGGGTTTACCCTAAAATTGCATCTTTTAATCTTGGTATCACTTTTTTCACAAAATGTCAGCTTCTAAACCACCATGTCCTCGACATTAAATCGCATACAACTCAACTTTCTGTGCTTGTACTAGGCCACTTGTTAGATACCACAACAAACATAACTTATGAGTGATTATCATATGTGATTTTGACAATAACTTATGAGCTTCTATGAACTCATTCAAATGTAAAACAATAAGTTTAAGGAATTAAATAAACCCTAAAACTTTGAATTAATTGGAACCCTAAGAAACAATTACTAAACACGAGATACTAAATCACATTAATCAAACACAAACGCAAAACCCTTTCGAAACCACCAGTAAAGTTTTACGTAATTAAGCTGAAAGAAGAACATATAAATTAAATTTAAATAACAATTACAAATTAAAAACTAGGTTGAAGAAGATAGATGAACGGCAGCAGAAGCAACGGCGAGGAAGATAACTACTGAACAGCTGAAGACGATGTGGTGAGGAACGCGATGAAGACGGATACTGAACAGCTTAAGACGACAAAGACAAATGAACAGCATAAGCCCGACTACAATAATCAACAAATCACCTATACCTAACGAAACAATAGCCACTGAAAAAGTGGAAAACATAAAAGAGCAATTGAATTAGCCATATAAGCAATCGAAGCTATAAAGCCCTAGCTAGTGTTTAGATCTCAAATTAAATATAGAAATCAAAAAGAAAACAACTAGAAGTAAATTGAAATCAACAACATAATAACAATTAAAATCAGAGTAGCTAATGAGTATTAAAAAAGACACAATCAAATTCCAAAATGCATTTGAGCTGAGAAAGGCATTGAAATTCAACTCACTGCCATTGAATTTAAACCATCAAAACCTAAAATAAATAATTTATACTAATGTAGCTCATTCACACAACAAATCAGAGTCTAAACAACATACAAAGTAAATAGATATACGCTGCAGCTATAATGAATCAGAAAAGCAAGTAGCCTCTAAGGTTTTCTACAAAAACTTCAAAAACACATCTATCATCCATCATCACCAATTGTGTCAAAAGAAAGTAGATTTGTTCTCATATAAATAATAGGATAGATGATAATTTTTAGTACTTGACTGGTGATTAAATATAGTATGGTTGATTTGTTTATTGTTTTAACTCATTTAGTGGTGAGTTTGGTTTATGTGACAGCATTAGCGCACATAGGTTCAAAAACCAATGTGTAAAATTTCGAGATTATTGTGAGGAAAGAAACCTTTATGGGTAAGATATCTATAAATAACTCATGTATCCCTTTCCCGTGTTTGAATGTGTTAGTTCTTCCATCATTTATGCGTTGACGTGTTGTGATAATATATGTTTATGGTATTTAATGTGTTTCAAACTCAAATACTTGAGTTTCTTGATCAAAAGATCAAGTCTTAACATTTTTATGGTTGTTTTAGTTATAATTATATTTGATTTTCGTTGCTGAATGTGTATACTAAATTTGAAGGCAATTAAAGGAAAAATGTAGCCAATAAAACATTTGTTTAAAAGCTTTGACTTGATACTAGACAACATAAAATTTGAGCTCTAAACGACACAACTTTTCCGAGCTACAAACTCAAAGTACAAGTTCTTGAAATACTTCTTGTTTTGTGAAACAATCTGAACTAGTTTTACTGTTGTCAATATGATGCCTATTATAGGTTAAAGTTTGTGAGAAAAATCAAGCAAAACAAATCTACTTAGCTCCTAGTGAAATCTAGCATAAAGGAATGAGCAAAACACTATTTGCAGCAAATGAATCAGAAAACGAAGACAGAGAACATTATCAATTCAAGAACCCTAACAATTAATCACCAAATAATTCAATTAATCAGAAAAATGACACATTATGACTTTCTTCAACGTAAAAAATTATCAATTAATCACCAAATAATTAAATAATACACATCAAAAGAACCCTAACTTACTCAAAACCCTAAGTTCGACAATTTCAATGATTTTGGTTTTAAAAAAATAAAGGAGAAAACGAAGTTACTCGAATAGAGAAAAGAGGAACCACATAAACCGCTTCAATGGAGAACTCAAGGAAAGGCTTCAATGGAGGAGATAAATCGTGGATAGTGATGGAAAATCGAAGTCTACTAAAATGCGAAAGAGGAAAAAGGCGACATTGCGAAGAAGACGACGAAGACGACATGGCGAGGAAAACGACGAAGACGACGTGGCGAGGAAGATGACGCTGTGGAGTTCAAGTAGGTGGCCGAAGATTTTAGGTTGGAGGTTCAGACATGAGGGAGGGCGGAGATTTTGAGGGAGAATTGAGTGAGAGAGGGAAGTTTTTGGATTGTTTTTTTGAGTGAAATTGTAAAATGTTGTAGCTTATTGGATATTGGATCATCCGCGTAATAATAAAATTTTTTATATGACTTTATGCTGCGCCAAAACACACGCATCATAAACATAATTTGTCGCAGCATAAAATCTTTTACTGCGTTACTTTAACAGCTATATCAAAAAGTACAGTTTGTCTTCCCTCCACCAACTATATGCTGCGCTATCTTATTAAGGACATAATAACGCAACATACGTTGTGCGGAAAATGACCATTTTTCCACTAGTGTATGGTCTCTATTCAATTCCATAGATTAATTTAATATTTCCTTTGCAAAACACTTGATTTTCGATAATTTTCTAAAAATGGCAGCTTTGAAGAGTTGCTTAAAAACTCGTTAAAGCCTTCGTAAATATTATAATTTAACCTTAAAACAATAAATTCTTGTCCTAGTATTAAAAATCATAAAAACTAGTAATTACATGAAATTTTCATAAACCCTAATTCATAATTTTCAAGAACAACTTATGAATATAAACTTCAAATCCTAAATGCATAATCATAACTTTAAAACATGATTAGAACTATAAAACATGATTAAACATTATTTTAAACATGATTACATTAGATTGTATTGAAAAGAAAAGAGAAGAAAAGACTTTTTCAATATATAGATCAAAAATTGTACCAAAGGGAAAGAGGTGGCCAGGGGGCATGGCTACCGGCGTGTGGTGGCTGGCGAGCAAGGGGGCACTGGCGTACGGTAATACCCCATATTTTCACGTACTTCAAAGAGTTAATTTCGTATTTTATACGTATATTTTAATATTTTTATTGAGAAATTAAGTTCTATAAAAATATTCAATAAAGGAAATTCAAATAAATTTTAATCAAAATAATTATTTTATGCTTATATATAATATTTCTTGTTATTTTAAATGTTTTGAAAAGTTTCTAAAAATAGAATATTTAGAGTTTCCTAAATTGTTTTAAAACAAGAGCATAAAAGTAATTTTAAACATTAGGGGTATTTAAGTAATTGCACTAAATCCTACTTTGGGGCCTATAAATACCCCTTAAAACCCAAAATTTCAGATTTATTTTGCAATCTTACAGTTTTAGGATTTCAAAAACATTTGAGAGAGAAACAAAAAAAAAAAAGTGCGCTCAGTTTTCCAAAAAAGAAAAAACTTCGCTGCTTCGTTGGACCTCCCTCGCTGCTCGCCGGACCCCTCGCCGTCCGCCGTTCGTGCGCTGCTTCCAGCCTCGCCGGCCACCTCCTCCCTATTTTGGTATATTTTCGAAGCATTTTTAAAAAATATATTTTTTTTTCTCCTTCTTTTCTTTTTATTCAATCTTGCAAAATATATGCTTATAATTATGTTTAATTATGTTCTTATGATTTTAATTATGATTTATGAAGTTATGTTTATGTTTAAAGAATGAATTAATAAAGTTGATCATGAAATTTTAAATTAGGGTTTATGAAATTATGAAATTCATGATTTTATGGTATTAATGATTTAAACTTCAATATTATGATCATAAATTGTTGTTATATGATTTTATGAAGTTTAGATTGATTTTAAAGAGCTTTAAAGTTGTTTTATATTGCTGTCTAATTTTTATAATCATGAAAATTAATAGTAAAAATATTATGAACATGTTTTACTTTGTGAAAAATTATTTTAAAGCATGGATATGATTCATGATGATGATGATAGATTATAAAAGAGTTTCATGATGGACTTATAATGTTTGGATGAGTTTTTCATGAGTATTGAATAATTAAACAAAGCTGTGAATGTTTATTAACACATGTTCGTGCACAATAAAAATAGTAACATGTGATATAAGTAGTCATAATTATTATTAATGCATCTAAGTATTGTATGATGATCTTAGAACATGACTATAGTGTTATATGATCAAAATATGATGTTTAGAAGGGTTTTAAAGTGATTTTAAGGAATTTTATAAAGCTGCCATTTTTGAAAAATTACCGAAAATGAAGTATTTTGCAATGGAAAAATTAAAATAAAGTATAGAATTGAATAGAGACCATATAGGGAACGTTCTGGACAAGTTTTCAATATAAAAAGTTAGTTTAGAGTTGTTGTAAAAGTTAGTCAGTAAGGTTTTAATTTAGATTCGATTTCCGCTATATAGGAGATTTCCAGCTAGTTGATTTCTAGGAGTTGTGGCGGATCACCACTACATTACAAGGTACGTGAGTACTAAAGGCGGTTATAGAATTAGAGTTCATGCTTGGTTAATATTTTTGTATGTTATGCTTGTAAATATAAGTTGTTGTGTGTTTGGCTTGAGTTGACATGCATGAGAAGTTTATGAAGTAATGAAAAACATGATTTTATATTGTTTGGACATTCCGCATCTATAGTAATATACATTCTTCATGATTACTTTGGAATGTTAAATTTATTGTTAAAGTTGGCCAATATCTTATGGAAGAAGAAAGGAAAGTTATTTAAGTTAATTAGTTACTTAATCAACAAGAAAGGTAGTTTGTGTATTTTTACTCACATGATTATTAGAAGTTAATGAAAAAATATTTATATACATGTTTCCACTCACAATTTAATGTGTGGTCAAGGAAAAAGGTAAATAGCTAGCCTCTCATTGTTAATGTGCGGTAAAGGAAGTTTAGTTTAATCAAATGACACACAAGTTATTTTGTAGAATCACCTTAAATCAAAGGTAATTAATATGGTTTTGTTTCATTATATGCATGTTTTTATGTGTTGTTGTATGTGAGTCATAACTTAGTTAAACCGCTTAATCACGTAAAGTGAAAGAGGATTCGCACCAAAACTCTTGGAACGTATATACCTTGAGTATGAACAATGGGGGGAGTCGTATGGAACAGTGATCTATGACTTCTAATCGGGGTACAGAACATTGTACTCTTTTATATTTTTAATGCGCTGCAATTCCGTCACTTTATGTGACATAGGTAATACCTTCTTGGAGTTGCTCCCAAGTAGGACGATTTTAAAGGAAAGGAAACCCGTTCTATGCGAAATCAAAATTTTAATTATAATAAGTAATATTGGTTGAGTTGAGTCTATGCATAGCTGAAGAGTTGTCAACAGTAAGAAGCATGTGATTTATACTTTTATGTTATTTTCATTGTTGATCATGTTTTGCACAGTATTTGGTATTTATGTACTCAGCTTTTCTGATTGTGTGTTTTGTGTGCATGGCTATGTCTTTGAATCGGCCTTACGATGACTCACTTGATGGTGAGTAGTTGTCTAGAATAAGAGAAAGCTACAGGTACAAGTGGGCCTTATCCTAATTATGCTGGGCTGGAGTGTGAGCGCTTGGTTTGTAGCTTTCGTAGTTTTCTTAGTTTATTGCTTTATAGAGTTGTTAGTTATTTGTTAGCTTTTTTTTATCAATAAATACCTAGATGTTTAGTGTTTTTGTCAAAAACTACCTACATTCCAAAATAAATTACACATCAACCAAAATGTTTCAAGTTTTTTGTGAAACACTACCGACTAACGTTTTCCATCCAAATTGAACGTTAGTGGGCCCCACCTTTTACGTTTCCCTTCCAATTTTATATGGTTATCGTATGAAATTACTTAAATGCCTCTTAATTAATTAAAGAGAGATTGAACTCTTATCTTCTTAATTAAGTCATTCAATTTTGCCCCACACCAAAAAAAAGTCATTCAACTTTTTATTCATTTGTTAATCATAAAAACCTAATCTCAATTCAATCCTCACTTTGACTCCTAATTAACCAAATCTAAATGCTTAAACCCTAGTTTGTGGGAGTTTTTAAATTGAAGAATCCCAAACTTGTGTCATCCTTTCGCAAGAGCTTGAAGGTGTAGTAATGGAAGTTAGTATTGTTAGTGGAAATGAGTTACTTATTTGTGGAAGTGAAACAAAACAATTTCTTTAAGCTTGTTATTTTTCATTGCAATTTGGGAAACATATTAACCACACACAATTTTTTAATTATGCAAACACATACCTTGAATTATGTTTTAAAACCAAAAGCCCCAAATCTAATTTAATTTTTAGAGTTTTTTTTAGCAACGATTTTGGAAGAAGAAGAAGAAATGACCATTGCAAATGAAATGAATGGTTGAAATTGGGGGAAAATCGATTTAATAGGAAGGGAAAGGTAAACGGTGGGACCCACTAACGTTCAATTTGGATTGANGAACATTGTACTCTTTTATATTTTTAATGCGCTGCAATTCCGTCACTTTATGTGACATAGGTAATACCTTCTTGGAGTTGCTCCCAAGTAGGACGATTTTAAAGGAAAGGAAACCCGTTCTATGCGAAATCAAAATTTTAATTATAATAAGTAATATTGGTTGAGTTGAGTCTATGCATAGCTGAAGAGTTGTCAACAGTAAGAAGCATGTGATTTATACTTTTATGTTATTTTCATTGTTGATCATGTTTTGCACAGTATTTGGTATTTATGTACTCAGCTTTTCTGATTGTGTGTTTTGTGTGCATGGCTATGTCTTTGAATCGGCCTTACGATGACTCACTTGATGGTGAGTAGTTGTCTAGAATAAGAGAAAGCTACAGGTACAAGTGGGCCTTATCCTAATTATGCTGGGCTGGAGTGTGAGCGCTTGGTTTGTAGCTTTCGTAGTTTTCTTAGTTTATTGCTTTATAGAGTTGTTAGTTATTTGTTAGCTTTTTTTTATCAATAAATACCTAGATGTTTAGTGTTTTTGTCAAAAACTACCTACATTCCAAAATAAATTACACATCAACCAAAATGTTTCAAGTTTTTTGTGAAACACTACCGACTAACGTTTTCCATCCAAATTGAACGTTAGTGGGCCCCACCTTTTACGTTTCCCTTCCAATTTTATATGGTTATCGTATGAAATTACTTAAATGCCTCTTAATTAATTAAAGAGAGATTGAACTCTTATCTTCTTAATTAAGTCATTCAATTTTGCCCCACACCAAAAAAAAGTCATTCAACTTTTTATTCATTTGTTAATCATAAAAACCTAATCTCAATTCAATCCTCACTTTGACTCCTAATTAACCAAATCTAAATGCTTAAACCCTAGTTTGTGGGAGTTTTTAAATTGAAGAATCCCAAACTTGTGTCATCCTTTCGCAAGAGCTTGAAGGTGTAGTAATGGAAGTTAGTATTGTTAGTGGAAATGAGTTACTTATTTGTGGAAGTGAAACAAAACAATTTCTTTAAGCTTGTTATTTTTCATTGCAATTTGGGAAACATATTAACCACACACAATTTTTTAATTATGCAAACACATACCTTGAATTATGTTTTAAAACCAAAAGCCCCAAATCTAATTTAATTTTTAGAGTTTTTTTTAGCAACGATTTTGGAAGAAGAAGAAGAAATGACCATTGCAAATGAAATGAATGGTTGAAATTGGGGGAAAATCGATTTAATAGGAAGGGAAAGGTAAACGGTGGGACCCACTAACGTTCAATTTGGATTGAAAATGTTAGATGGTAGTGTTTCCCTGAAAAAAATGAAACATGTACGTAGTTGTGTAATTATTTTTGGAATGTAGGTAGTTGTTCACAAAAACACTAAACATGTAGGTAGTTGTTGATTAAAAAAAAGCTATTTATTATTTGATATTGACTTTTAATTTCCGAAGTTTAAAGTTCGTTTGGTTGCAGGGCCATAAAGATGGTTCCGAAGTGTAATAAAGACTTTTGGTTTACTTTTGATTTTGGACCTTGGTTTATTTTAAGTTTATTGAAGTTTCGTTTGAATTTTAAATCTTGGTTTTGGTTTTTAAATGACTTCCGCTGTAGTACTTTGATAAAAGCCTTAGCCATTATCACAGTGGCGATAATACTTTGGTTTTTCTAGTTAATTAGGAGTTCTTAATAATTATTATTCCTTATATATACTACAATATTTTCCGGAGAAATCTAGGGAAGGAAGTTAGGAAATTCCAGGGTGTTACGCGTGCAGGGGGTGAGTGAGGGGGAGGCAAGTGAGGGTGGCCGCTGAGGAGGAGGGCTTCGGGTTTTTTTTTCTCTTCGAAACTCCTAATCCACAAATCTAATATTAGTTCTGAAAGTTCTAGTTTAATGGGGTATTTATAGACCCAAATTAGGTTTTGGTGAAATTACAAAAACACCCTTAATGTTTGAAATTACTTTTGTGCCATCGTTTTATAACAAATAAGGAAACTTTGAAAATTCTAAATTTCCAAACTTCTTATAATATTTTATAAAATTTAAAGTAACATAAAAATAACTTATAAACTTTATAAAACATAAAAATAATTATTTTAAGTCTCAATTAATTAAATTTTCTTTCATTAATATATTTATTTAACTTAAATTTTCAATAAAAGTACTATAAATATTCAAATAAAATATGAAATAAAATTCTTCAAAATACGTAAAATTATGGGATACTACAGTCTACCCCGCTTAAAAGAAGTTTCGTCGTGAATAAATTATTGTATGGAACTTGAATAGAGACTGCATTTCTTTTCTAAACTCTTCATTTTTATCCTTAGTTGTTGTAGACTTTAGGCACTTACTTAGACATTTCCTTGACAACTTTAGAAAACAAACATAAAACTTCCATAAAACTTTGCTAAAAGACGTAAAAACACGCAAAATTAAGGGATAAACGCACGAAATTCCATCGCATTCTACCCCTCTTAAGAATCGAGTTATGTCCCCATAACTCTACTAACCTGAAATAACTCTGGATACTTTTTCCTCATCAAATCCTCAGCTTTCTACATTGCTTCTACTGTTTTTTGGTCAACCCACTACACTTTCACTATTTTCACACCTTTCCTACGAGTATCACGAACCTTACTATCAAGTATTTTGATTAGATTCTCTTCTTAAGTTAAACTTTGGTCTAACTCTATCATTTCAGGTTGCAACACATGTTACTTATCCAGCACATACTTTCTTAATTGAGGTACATGAAAAACATTGTGAACTTTGCTGAATTTCATTAGTAGCCCTAGTTTAGATGAAACCTTTCCAATCCTTTGCAAGATCTAATAAGGTCGAATGTATTTGGGGTTTCACTTTCCCTTCTTCCCAAACCTCATCACACCTTTCACTGGTAATACTTTTAGAAACACCTTGTCACTAACTTCAAAAAAGACTTCTTGAAGCTTTTCGTCTGTATAAGAGTTTTGTCTATCCTGTGTGGTTTGAATCTTTTCTTATATCACTCTTACCTTATTGGTAGTTTCTTCAATCAACTGAGGTCCTAGAATTACTGTCTCACTTATGTCTCTCCAACATAAGGGACTTCTACACATCCTTCCATGCAGACCCTCAAAACGTGCCATGCCAATACTTGCATGGTAGCTATTGTTGTACGAGAATTCGATCAAATCTAAATAATCCTCCCAATTCCCTTGGATATCCATCACACAAGTTCTCAGCATGTCCTCTAATGTCTGTATGGTCTTCTCTATTTTTCCATCGGTTGCTGGATGGAAAGTTGTACTCATCTTCAGCATAGTACCGAAGTTCTCCTGGACACTTTTCCAGAATTTCGAAAGAAACCTAGAATCTATATCTAATACGATATCCTTCCGAACTTCATGTAACCTCACCACATGCATTATGTAAGCCTTTTCATGTTGTTCCATCTTCCAAGTCTCCTTCATCAGTATAACACCGCTAATTTAGTAAGCCTGTCCACCAGAACCCTAATGGTATCATTCTGATTCTTTGACTTTAGCAAGCAGGTTACAAAATACATTAATATGCAGTCCCACTTCCATCCTGGGATTTCAAGTGATTGAACTTCTCCTTGTGGCCATTTATGCTCAAATTTCATCTTTTGACAAGTAAGACACTTACTCACGAATTCGGCTACTTCCCACTTCATTCTAGGCCACCAATACACTTTTTTCAAATCCTTATACAATTTATCAACTCCGAGGTGAACTTATGACCTTCCTCCATAATCTTCCTTTTCAATTCTTTGCATTTATATGGTACACACAACCTTCCTTTATACCTCAAACTTCCAACTTCATGGATTTTGAAGTCCATAGCTTTTCCTGCCTTCAATTTCTCCTTTAATCTATCTAATCTCACATCCCCATCCTAATTCTCCTTGATCTCATTAAACACTGTTGTTTGGATACTAAGAATACAAAGTATTATTTCCAACAACCCCTCTTTCACTATCTCCAAATTAATCCTCTCCATTTCCCTACACAGTTCGACAACGACCACTAGAGAATTCACCCCATGCTTCGTTTTACGACTTAGAGCATCCGCTGCCACATTGGCCTTCCCTTCATGTTATTGGATATCAAAATCATAATCCTTGGTAAATTGGATTCATCTCCTTTGCCGCATGTTCAAATCATTTTGAGTGAAAAAGTACTTCAAGCTCTTGTGATCCGTGTAGATTCTACATTTCAACACATACATGTAATGTCTACATATCGTCAAGGCAAACACGATCTCTGCTAGCTCGACATCGTGGGTGGGATAGTTTGCTTCGTATGGCTTCAACTGTCTTCGCAGGCCTCCCCTTTTTGTTTTCCTTCAAGACTTCCACGTTTTACCTCGATTTTCGTGCATGCCTTCCTCGATTTCTTTTCCCACTTTAGTTGTTTCAAGTTCGTGTCATTAATTTTTTTTTCGAGGGGAAAGTCGGTACCCTCCTTCGAAGTCAAAGTTAAAGTTAAGCAGCCAAGTGAGTCAAATAATTAGAAAGACGAGTCAAACATGTACAAAACTAAGATTAAATATATACAAAGTTGTGTTCATTTACATAAATATGTGCATTTAGTCATTCTTACACCAAACGAGAAGATAGATTCCTAAGATGCAGGGTCCTGCCTCATCGACGGAACGTCTATAGGAGTAAATGTACAGCTCTGAAAGGCTCGATGTATCACCGGATCCTCCTGCAAGTAACCACGAAGGTCTTGACTCCAAAGTCAACTACTGAAAGAAAGAACAATTTCGAGCAGATTGAGATGTGCCAGCGACCTCATCAGACTCGGGAAAACTTGTGATCCTTGTCCTAGTAGACGAGTTGCTGTCAGGACTAGAATGCGTAACAAACCCCTTCCCCTAAGATTTCCCTAATGTAGTACCAATAATGGCCGAGCACTACAAGATAACATCAATTTTGCGACGGACAAATTCTGTCGCAAACTTAAAAAATTCCGTCGTAAAATGTCCCTCGCTAAAATTTTTGTCGCAAATTTCCAAACATGCGACGGAATTTCCGTCGCAAATTATTTGGGAAATGTTGAAGTTTGCGATGAAAATTTCCCTCGCAAATTTGCGACGGAAAATTCCCTAGCAAAGTTAGGCAATTTTGCGATGGAAAATTCCCTCGCAAACACTAGTGGAAAAAAAGACTTTTAGTACCATTTTTTTGGGGCTATTAGTACCGTTTCTAGGGCGTTACTAATGGAGGCATTACTAATAGCTTTAACTATTAGTATCGTTTATAAAAAAACGTTACTAATAAGTACTATTAGTACCGTTTTTTTGTAAAACGGTACTAATAACCCAACTACTAGTACCATTTTTCAGAAAAACGGTACTAACAGGTATATTTAGATATAAAAAAATATTTTTTATTAATTTTTACTAAATATAATTACTAAAAATGATGGTTGTTACTAATATTATAAACAAAGTAATAATATTCATTACAATAATGTCAAAAAAATAAAATTTTATACAATTTGCTGAGCTAATTTATGTACAACATTACCTATAAACAAATCATCAAACCCAACATAAAAAGGAGCAACTAACAACACCTACAACCATCTCCAAACAAGAACAACAGCACCATTAACAAGAACACGAACACGATCAAGCAGCTCTAAACACGAACACCAACATCGAAGCGGTAGTTAACAGTGGAAACATCAACCCAAGAACATCAACTAACAACGGCAGATCAAACAGCAACACCTACAATAAGAACCCCATCTGGTCATTCATTCATTCTTTGACAAAAATACTTCAAAATCAAAACATCAATTTGAATGAGAGAGTGAAATAAATTAATATGTATATGTGCATGAGTGACACAAGTAGGCTAAGTTAATGAATGATAAGAATGAGGGGTTAGAACAAGATCAGGTCAAAACTAATCAAATCTGAACAAATTAGATCACACAAGTTCAATTACACCCTATTTTGTTTGGACTGATCATGTGCGAGGGCACGCGGCCACATGTAATAGGTGAGTATGAGAGTAGTATTAGCAAGCTTCTAGGGCTAGCTAGATGAGAAAATCCAATAAAGCGCCAAAATTTATATCCAATAAATCACAACCTAAATTAATTAGCAACTAAATTAACATAAACCCAAAAAATTAAATTGGAGAAAATAAAAAAAAAGACCTGATCTTTCCAACTAGAAGTTAGAAGTTCCATTGAAACAACATCTTCAGTATTCTAAGTAGCTTCAATTGTCATTGTTTACTTTCACCTGCAAAAATTACAAAAGAAATACCACAAATTAATTCCCAAATATATCACTAAACAATCAATAATTAAAGAAGAACATTGGAAAATTAAATAGTGGGTTTTAGGGATAAATAATGCATAAAGTTTACAGTGTAATTTATGCTCTTGCACTCAATTATCCAAATCATAATAGGAACCATCTTAATAAATATGACGTAACTGCACTAATCTCTCTAGTAATTTCTTTTCCATGTCAATAGTTACCAGAAAGCTGCTGCATATTCATTATTCTTGTCCCTAAGAACTGGCAATTGCAATGACAAACATGGGAATGAGATCTTAGTAATAACATCACTAGTGTTTTACAAGTGTTACAACCTCTAGATTATTTCAAACTAGGCCTTACATGTGTTTTAGGTTCAAATGGGTTCGAAGTGGCTCAAAATGGCTACTAATGTACCCATTTTTCACATATCTCTACATTTCAACCTATAAATAAACTAAACATCCCTAAAAGGCATAATTACAAGTGTTAGAACCTCTAGATTATTTCAAACTAGGCCTTACATGTGTTTTAGGTTCAAATGGGCTCAAAATGGCTCAAAATGGCTACTAATGTGCCCATCATTCATCATCAAGGCTCCGCTGGTAGGGTGTAGAACATTCCCACATAGGTGCAGTCTCTGATAATTTCAAGCAGGCCTGGTCAGAGTAACACATAACAAATTTAATAGAACTTATGGTTGAACTCAGAATTCATAATTGCTACAAAGGAAAACAAATTATGAAAAAGCTCACCAGAATAGGAGTTATTATGAATGTCATCAATAAGCTCCTGGATGCTAGTAAGATCTGCGCTCTCCTTCGGATTCCTCCTTTTTCTAATAGAAGATCTATAGAGATCAAGCTTTTTAAAGTTTTTTTAACACAAGTAGAAATTTCTCCAAATAACCCACAATTTGCACCGTCAAACACACTAATTCAGTAAAGTTTCCAATCTCAAGATAGTCAAGATGAAGTATACCAGCGTAGCCATCAAAGTTACCATTGTAAAGCTCTCTACGAGTTTGTCTTTAAGAAGTTCCCGGTTTATGGAGATGTCTTCAGTATTTATGCACCAAAAAAATGCAAGATACTCTCATTTCTCCCAGTTGTCACACTCCCGTGGTATTTCACCAGGAAAGTACTTTGCACCTTGTTGAAGATGCCTAAGTTCAGAAATCTCAGCAATAGACAAAGGAAGAAGCAAACCTGATATGCACCATGTGGACAGAGAGAGTAGAACAAAGCCAAATGAATGTTTAACTATAGACCCGAAAACAAAAGAAATTCCAAAACAAATTTGTACTTAAATAAGACTGTCATCATATCATGCATGCACCATGTGGGTGAGAAAGAATTGATGACTATCTTAACACAAGTGCCAACGAAATGTCGGATTATGAATATTGAACAGCAAAGAAGGAAGGATGAGAAAAGAAACAATGGAAGAAACAATGGAGAGAGTGGGGAAAATAAGCAAAAAGGGATGCGTATTCTGTATGCACTCTCCAAAATGGAAGGAAAAAACTGGTCAAACGGGAGAAACTTATCAGATTCCAACCAAAAGATTTTGTTTACAAACCAAAAACAAAGACTAATTACTAAAAATACAGAATGAACCAATTAAATACTAATTAATCAATCAACATTAACGATTTAACACGAATTCAAGCAATCAAAACCTCGTACAAATTAGGGTTTATCACTTGAAACGAAATAATCAAATAATTAAATCACAAAACATCAATCAATCAATGTAACACATAAAAATCCAACCTTTGTTATTTCATTGTTATTTCATTAAGCTAAGGTAAGAGGATCTAATCTCAAAAATTGAAAACGGAATTATTTATCTATGCCATTGCACTTATTTATCGAAAAACTTACCAGCAACAAAAGCACCGACGGCGGATGGCGGAGACGAGAACCAGCGGCGGAAGGCGGAGGCCACAACACCGACTGCGAATTGAAGGGTTTTGGGTCAGTTAAATGGGAAAGTGAAATGAAAGAAGAAGAAGAGGGGCAAAGAAGAAGGGGAATGGCAAAGAAGAAGGAGGAGGGTCAATTGAAAGACTTACAGACTTGGCGGAAGAGAAGATAAATAGCGGTGAGAGTGGAGATAGACGGCTGAGAAGTGAGAAGGGAGAAGTGAGAAGGAAGAAAGGTTGTGTTGGTTTAATTTTTGGCGACAAAATAACATAAGGGTTTATAGATTTTTTGCAAGGGAAATTTTCAACGGAATTAATTCTGTCGCAAATTTGCAAGGGATTATTCCATCGTAAAAATAAAAATACGTCGCAAAAAATATTTGCACATTTGATTTGGTTTGTCACTTTTTTGCGACGGCTATTTTCGTCGCAAACAAGTGGACTTGCGTCGCAAGTTTGCTACATAATTTATTTCCGTCACAAAAAATCCGTCGCTATTTTCCTGTTTTCTTGTAGTGGAGGGCCTTAATAAGAAGAAGAGTCTTCCCACGGCCAAGCGTAACCCTAGGAACAAAGGGCAAAAGGTTTACCTACTAAGTAACCATTTCAAGGCCTCATTACTACTGAGGGCCATTTCCTTCACTGCAGTTTGAAGTTGATTCAAAAGGAGCACTCAATTTCTTCTTTTGAGTACGGATTAACATGAAGGCAATGGATCGACGGAAGCTTTGTGTCCCACCACCACTCCAAGAGGTAAAGAACAAAGACGCGAGAGCTCTTTAAGCTCTAGAGGGCTTGAAGGCCCCGAATAAAGTTGTCAAATCCACATCTCGAGAGCATTCGGAGAAGATCGGGATCATGCTGCTCATGGAGTAAGGCAAGCCCCTCTAAGAATGGAGTACTCGAGCCAAATCCCCTCATATGGTGGTTGTCCTGGAAAACAAAGAATGAAAAGGCTGAACAGAAAGAAAGAAGGAAAAGAAAAAAGAAATGAAAAGAAAATAAAAGAAGTTAGCTACTCACACGGCCTGAGAGGGGATAGTGAGAAATGTGCTGAGAACGATCAAAAACTAGCATGCTAGGCTGCCACTCCCAGAGCCCATGCATGCCTCTTGGAGGACACCGGCCATGTGTCCTCCACCTTCACGACATCATCGTCTGAACTAGACCTGCAAAATACAAGAGTTTTGAGATAAAAATTTCAGTACCATAACGGTTGTATATGGACTTTTCCCATAAATAAATCATGAGTTCTGGTTATCCAGCCACCTGCAGTAAACTTTGGAAGACTCAAAGTCTTGGAAACACCCAACAAAACCAACATTTTCAGCCTCGCTTTCGAACAAGATCATCATTGCAAAATTGGGAAGAAAAGGCTAACATAAATAAATACACATTTCTATATTTGCTTTAAGAAAGAGCATTACATGGAAAATCATTTAGAAGCTTGAAGAATCTAATTTTGAACTAAAATTAGAAACATGAGCTTCTATTTGCGATTCAGTCATTTCAAGGTGTTTTCAACTATGGTTTTGTTTCAAACAACATATAAAACCATCGCTTAACTTATGAAGACCAATTGAGTTAAGTTTTCCATGACTAAAATAAATTACATAACTTATATGACCTATGTAAGTTAGTGGTCATTCTTGTGGGAATTAGCTTCAAAAACTACAATTTGTTGCTAACGAGAGCCATTTTTAGCCCATCATCATCATCGACATATGAGAATCGAGACCATTCATCAAGAAAGACAAATTACACAAAAATTACTACTTTAGTTCATTCTTAGCTCATATGAGCTATATGAGTTATATGAACTAGAAATTTTCAAGAATCACAAAAACATCACAAGAGTTCAATTCATGCTATGTTCAAGTCAAAGGAGTTCTTATCAACATCTCAACAAGGTTACTCAATATTTCACCCATTCTTTCATTCAAAATCACACTCTTCACTACACTACTTCATACCCTAAACTAACAAGTTGAGTTTTCACTCGAAACTCACTTGTTTTGGCTCAAACCGCTTCCTATGTGTTCCATTACTCTCATAGAAGCAAGAGCATGCATCAATTTCGACATTCATACACAAGAACAAGAAAACCCAATTTTGGGGTCACTACTTCATGAAGTAAGTGAAGCATTTTACAAAAAGTAAAGCAAGAAAATAGCAACATAAACTAAGTTAAGACAACTTACATTGTTGGTGAGCAAATCCGCGCGAAAAATCCGAGCTCCAAGCTTTGAAGTCAACAATGGAGATTTTGAGGTTTTGGTTTGGATTTGTTCTAAGGAAGAAGAAAGAAAGCAAGAGAGTTGTGTTAGTGTGAGTAGCAACAACAACACGAACACCAACACAAATACAAACAATAACAACATGTTCAAAATAAGTTGCGTTGTGGCGGCCACTCTGCGCCTTGGCACCCAACTGACAGTTTTTGGGACCCCTTGTGGGGCCCACCACTAGTGGAAAAATCGCTATATACTTCACTTAATATGCTGCGGTTTTTTGGATGCGAAGAAAAAAACGCAGCATAAAGTATTAGAGGGAGACTAGATGACCATTATATGATGCGGTTCATGGGAGATCGCAGCATATAATATATATGTTGCGCTCCATAAGACTAAATAATGCGGTCTAGACTCCAGCATATAGCAATTGATGTGGCATGCCAAGTCAGCTGCCATATGTCAGCCTCTGAGTGGACCACGTGTCCCTCCTTCTATCATAAAATGCTGACGTGGGATTGCCACGTGGCATTGATGAGTCTGCCATGAGTGGGCCCTACATAGCCACGTGTCATCCTACAACTGGACCACGTGTCCCCATTTCTATTATTGAATGCCAGCATGGGATTGCCACATGGCAGTGATGAGTCTGCCATGAGTGGGCCCCGCATGGCCACGTGTCATCTTTAGACTGGTCTATATGTGAATCCTACATTTACCACATGTCAAGCTCCTATTCGTCGTTAGAAGAAGAGCCAAAACAAACCATGGGGCCCTGAAAGCCTAATGCTAAAAGCCCATAAGGCAAATGAAGGAAGGTAATTAAGGAGATGAGGACAAGTGTCGCGATCTCATTGGATAAAAAATTGTACTTGAGGCTATAAATAGCTCTCAAAAATCTGATAAAAAGTACACTCAAGATTAAGACAAAAACACATACTAAAAAGGGAAAACATCTCTCTAAAACTTCTCTCTAGAATTGTTTACTTGTTGATTATTGTTCACTTACTCTCCTACAAATACTTACTTAAGCATCGGAGGGGGAAATAATCCGACAAGGATTATTTTCCCTTTTTTGCAGGTACTTGGAGAGTACGTCAACAGGAGACCAGTCCATTCACGCATCCAATCTACGTCAGCGAAGTCCTCACAGTCCCTATCCCACCTCATTACCCTGCTTTAGCAACAACAACAATACTATTTTTTTTTAAACTTTTTTTATGGGACCCACTCATAACAAGGGTATCATACCCTTACTCGACCTCTCTCATTCTTTCTCATCTCATTTTTCCTTACAAAAAACCCTAGCTACTCTTTTCTTTCATTTCATTCATTCATCTTCTTTATTCACTCATCTTCTCTACAAAATCGTTTTATGCTAACCCTAACCTTAAATCCTCTCTCTCACCTCTTTTACTTCTCTTGTTTTTTCTTCTTTTTCTCTCACTCTAAATCTGATCTCTCACCTCTTTCACTTCTCTCTAAATCTGGTCTCATTCATCTCATCTCTAAATCTAGTCTCATACATCTCATCTCTCTCTACATTTTTGCCAATCAGTATTTACGCCTCACCCTAACCGTAAGGTTAAATCCCTCTCCTTTTCCCTATTTTTTTTCTATTTTATTTTTCTTTTCAGTTTCAGTTTTTGTTTTATGTTTTGATTTATTTTTTTCATTTGATTTTGCAAGTTTTGGTGGTGATTATGAAAGATCGATTATTGGGGGTGAATTTTGGTGGCTTTGGTGTTGAGGTTAGTTTTGTGCTTCGATTTTTTGAATTAATTATGATGTTTTTGGTTTTGGATTCGAATTTATTGTTGGTTTTGGTGAGTTAGTATTTTAGTGAATGAGTGAGTGTTTTAGTGAGTGAGTGTTTGAGTGTTAGTGACTTGGTCATTAAGTGATTGTGTGAGAAGAAGCTACCATTGTGCTTAAAATAAAAGCAAAGTACACATTCCTTTGTCTTTAAATGAACGAAATTGTGTCTGCTTATATGTATATATGCATGATTTTCCGAATAATTCCATGAATGAAAGAAATAATGAATGAATTGTTGAATGATTAATTATGTATGACTGAATGATTGAAAGAAAGATTTATACTTCTGGGTGAATAATGAAAGACTGAATGCTTTTTTAGGTTTTCGATTTTTAATGTTGAAATGTAATTGATGATTGAAATGATTATGACTATTGATTTCTTAGGTTTTTGTTAACTGTTATGCTAATTTTAAACTTTGAAATGTTATTGATGACTAAAATGTGTGATTCGTTGACTTAATTTGATTATCTCATCATTGTTAATGTGTGTTCATTCTTTTGCTGGTTTTTGTGGTTTGTGGGTGAGTTTGTCCATGGGTATGTTGGCTCTGGATTCTGGGTGTGGGTTATGTGGGTTTATTGTTACCTGGATGACAAAGCATCAGCTACCACATTATTCCTTCCTTCTTCAATGGATGAAATATTGTTTAGGCTTCTAATCCTGACTTAAAAGCATATCTCATTCCTGGTTTTCTGCTCATTAAGTTGTATGAATGAAAGTTTGTGTGAGTGTACTGATGTTGTTGTTATATAAGATTGCTTATGCTGTTTTTGCTTGTTGCTGCTTTCAGTTTTTGTTTTCAGTTTTCTTCATTGTTGCTGATGCTTGTTGTGCTGCCAATGTCGTGCTTGTTGCTGCTGCTTGCTGAGGTATGCTGTAATTAGATCAACTTCTTGAACTGTTCAGAATTTACCGATTAGATTAGGCCTCATTAGTTATGAGTTAATGGTCAGAATTACTCAAATGCAAGGGGACTACTGTTATATTTGTTCATTTATTGTTGTTGCTACTGTTAGATTTGTTATTTTAACTCTATTTGTTTAAGATATAATGGGAGAGAAACTCGAAAATAGAGCTTATGTGTATAATAAACCATTTAGCTGTCATTAGGGCAAAAAAAATGCAAAAAAAGAAAATATTAATATTGTTTTTTGGGGCCCCTCATATACTGCGGTTTTATATAAGAACCACAACATATATTAAATTTTTTTGGTGGGAAAATGTGTTATATGATGCGGTTGTCTAGGAACCGCAGCATATAGGACTACTCTTAAATGCGGCTACTGGGTATGCTGCGGTCTAAAACCGCAACATATACCCCCAAAATAACCGCAGCAAATGAGGATTATTTTTCCACTAGCGCACATTGCATTTTAGGGGATATTGTTTTTTTTTTATCTTCGAGCAAGATTTGCTTCATATACTCCGACATTCCCCGCCGCCAATACCAACACTCTTCATCAAAATTACGAAAATGCCCCCAAAAGACAAATCAGATAAAAATTACCAAAATGCCCACGAGAGACGAATCAGGTCAAAAGTTACTAAAATGCCTCTGAAAGCCAATTCAGGTCAAACATGTCAGAAGACAACAAGTCAACTATCTATAACATCATCACGTTTCGCTATGGACAAGCTGAGTTTAAACTGGAAATGTTCAGATCATCAGACGATCAACCTTGATCTCAAACAATTTATCTCCGGATGGTATAGACGCCTCTTCTGGACCTCCTATACGATTACACAGTATCTGAAGGAGACCTTTCTTCATCCTCAAGAAACGTAGCACTTTTCGAGGATATATCATCTTGATACAGGTAGAACTAACCCTTTTGGTTTTCAAGTACCAAACACTTTGACTTTTGTTTTACGAGACTAGTTACTCTACAAACTCAGTCAAAGTGGGGGCTAACTGTAGACACCTATATTTGGTCCCACCCAACGGCTAATGATTATCGTGTACCAAGTCGCAAACATCCCAATTCCTGAAAGTAGATTGCTTGAAAATAAATAAATAAATAATAAATATTGTTGTAGAAAGGTCTTAGCCGATGATGATGAGTTATAACGGTTGAAATACGCTTAAAATAATTTTATAATTTTCATTTTCATTTTATTTTATATTTTCTAATTTTTTATCTATATATTAATTTTATCCTTTTAATTTCATTTACGAAAACAAAAGAAATTAATTTAAGCGTATGAATGTGACTGGATTGGACGCACCTTCTAGAAAGATTTGTTTGGTTTATTGAAACTCTAGGTTATGGAAGTGAATAAAATGTTTTATGGAAGTGAATTTCATATGATTTCATAATATATCGAAATATTTTGGTTTATGGAAGAAAATATATGAAATAAGGAAGCAACGAAGATCCTCCGCGTGAAAATTGAAAATTAAGGGCTTGAGCACCACAGCACAAGGGCAGCGCCTCGACGTCCAGCCAGCGCCCAAGCGCCAAAACGTCCAACACCATAGCGCTCATTGAGCATCCTGGCGCTCACCTTAAGCACCCAGGTGCAGGTGGGGCGGCCCGGCGCTCGCTGCTGTGTGTTTTGATGCTCCTCCGGCTCCCTGGCGCTCGCTTACGTCACTTCCAACACTCTTGGAATGTATATACCTTGAGTATAAACAATGGAGAGAGTCGTATGGAACTGCGATCTATGACTTCTAAGTGGGGTACAAGAAGTTGTACTCATTTATATTTTTAATGCGCTAAAATTGCGTCACTTTATGTGACATAGGTAATACCTTCTTGGAGTTGCTCCCAAGTTGGTGCCCAATAGGGCGATTTTAAAGGAAAAGAAACCCGTTCAAGTCGAAATCCAAAGTTTAAATAATAATTAATTTGTTTAAGTTGAGTCCATGCATAGGTGAAGAGTTGTCAACAATAAGATGTGTGTATGTTTTACTTTTATTTTGTTTTACTCATGCTGCATAGTCTTTAGTAGTTATGTACTCAGCTTTGGTGATTGTTTGTTTCGTGTGCATGGCTTTGTCTTGGACTTGGCCCTACGATGACCCACTTGTTGGCGAGTAGTTGTCTAGAATAAAAGAAGGTTACAAGTACAAGTGGGCATCAGTCATTCATGTTGGGCTGGAGTGAGAATTCTTGCATTGTAGTCTTCGTAGTTTCTTAATCTATTTGCTTATGTATTTAATTAACTATTGTTGGATGTTGTTTTTATTTTCGAAGTTTAAAGTTTTGGTTTTGAAGGACCATTAATATGGTTCCGAAGTGTAATAAAGTTTTAAGTTGATTTTTGTTTGGTTTTTGTATGATTTTAGTTTGAGATTATTTTTAAGTTGATTTTCGTTTGGTTTTTGTTTGATTTTAGTTTGAGATTATTTTTGAGTTGAGTTTTAAATTGGTTTTGACTTTAAAGACTACCACTGTAGTACTTTGATAAATGCCTTAGCCGTTATCACGATGGCGGTAATGTTTTGGTTCTTCCTAGTTATTTAGGAGTTTTGGTAAATATAATTCTTTATTATTTATAATATGTTTTCCGGAACATGTGGAGAAAGAAGTTAGGAAATTCCAGGGTGTTAAAACCACTATCAATAATCACAACACAAATTTTACCTTGGACTATAAACCTAATCACGAAAATTTTGTCTCTCTGAATCTCCTCCATTGGTGTTGGTTTGGTCAGCAAAACTCTTCTTAGCACCAGGCCTGGCCTTGCGTCTCATCCACCACTTCCTCCATGCCATTGCTACTCTTATCCTCCTATTGTTCTAGATCTTCATGCTCCCTTTCTTGAGGAAGAACATCTAGATAAGAATCTTCAATTTCCTATGCCTCTCTTAAGGTTGTCACTCTAGAACTTGGACAATTCCTCTACACATGACCATATACTTGACACTTGAAGCCCTTTCTTTTGTCATCAGGAATAAAAGAAAGCTTATCTGGAGTAGAAACCCTTAGCCTTTCCACATTTTCACTTTTAGCCTTAGGATTTGGTGTTTGAGTGTACACCACTTCCTTTTCGTTCTTGGATTCATAGCTTTTGAAAAAGCTTTTAGCACTCTTCAAATTTCCCTATGTCTCAACTCTTAGTGCTACCTTGCAAATCTCCTCAAAAGTCCAATAGGGTTGCAATTCCATCTTTTCCATGATAGACTCGTCCAAACCTGCAACAAATCTAGCAACTTTATGATCTTCTTTCTCCTCAATGTCACATAGAATTGTCATCTTCTCTAACTCATTGATGTATTCTTCCACACTCTTTTGATTCTATTTCAAAGCATGCATCTTTAGAAAATTATTTTGCTCATATTCATGTGGAACAAATCTCTTCTTGAGTTCTTTATTCAATCTTCTCCACGAGTTTATCTTCGTTTTTCCCTCCTTCTTTTGTTTTCTTTGCATCTATTCATACCAAAGGCTTACATAGGATGTGAATTTCAATTCTGCTACCTTGAATGATTTATGATCATCATATTCTTTGTAGATGAAAACTCTTTCATTTCTCCTAAGCCAGTCAAGGAAAACTTCAGGATCTAAACTTCCATTGAATTCGCGAACATCTAGCTTCAAGTTTCGATTAACATCCATTTGTTTGCCACGTTTTTCGTGCCTTCTTCGATCATCTTCACCACTTGAACTTGAATAAACTATCCTCCTAGGCTTGCATGCACTTCTATGGGGTTCTTCATCATCAGAACTTAAATTAGATTCATCAAATTCATGAATTTTCTTAGAATTTTTTGAACTACCCCCACGAATTGCATTACCTCTTCCAACATTGTGCGCAACTCTCTAATTTCATTATCTCGTATGATTTTTTTTGCTTGCTCAAATGTCAAGCCTTTTTTGAAATTTGAAGGTTGCACATGATCCATGATTTGAATATCTTAGGATTGCTTGAGTATGCTCGATTCAATCTCTCAACAAAAGCACCAATGTTGATGTGAATTCTCATGTGAAAAAAAACTCACAAGGATCGAAAGACTAAACTCACGAATTTCTAAAGGACTAGCCACAAAAATTCTTGAATTTAGGTTGATTAATTAGTCATCGTTTAAAGCCTAAGCACCCTCAAAGCCACTAATCAATCTTCAAAGGAGTCTAAAGGAAACGTTCCACCAACTCACTAAAAGTTTCGGAAATTTTGTTTGAGAAAACAATGAAACTTTTATTAAACTTCAACTTTATGTGATATGTTACAATGATAATTGAGTCTATATATAGTTATAGCCATCAACTAAAATCCTAAAAAACTCTAAACAAACTAGAAACAACTAAAAAACAACATAAACATCAATTAGCAACCAAAAATACACAAAAATTTAAAGGATCCCAAATCTTCAAGAAATGCCACAAAAACACGCCACAATCCTTAGCTAATTTGTGCCATTTTCAAGAAAACTCTTTCAATCTTCAGGAAACCTTTCAAGATCCAATCTTTTAATCTAGTAAACCTTACAGAATTCATTTCCCATGTCTTTTAGGTTTAAGATGATGAACAAGACTCAACAAGAAACAAAACACACAATGTTTGAAATGAGAAAAACCCTAGCAAGTGTAGTGGGAAAAAACCTATAGGCAAAACCAACTTATTCCCCTAATGCCACCAATTTTTCCCTTTATCTGTGTACTACCCAGGTATGTGTGACCATGCACATGCAAAACCCAACCTCAGATGCCCCCATATGACTTGAATCTCCATAAGCAATCAACTCACCCATGGTTACATCACTACTACAATTTCGAGCAAATTCAGCACTTTAATGCAACGGTTTACTACAACTTTTATAACTAATGCGACACAATTTTTAGTCTAATGCAACGATAATATTGAGCTGTTAAATTACGCTACCAAATGCAACGCTTATTCTGGTCTAATGCAACACTCAAGTTAAGCTGTTACGTTAGATGAATAATATAAACTATCAATAATTTATTATTGTTATAAAATATTATTATTTTATGGATGTCCATTATACCCCTTAGGTATGATCTAGAATATTCTGGATACTAGGGTTTATTCTACAGGAAACCCTTAATGCTTGTATATATATATATATATATATATACTTTGGTACTGAATAAAAAACACATCTATTATTCTCTCCCACAAATACTCTCTATTAAAACCTTATTTTCTATAACACGTTATCAGCACGAGAGTGCCTGTACAATTGTTTTCACCAAAAGATCTTATTTACTTACTGTCCTCGGTGAATATGATCCGGTTCGAGGTCCTCTGATGAATATAAGTTTGGATTTGATTTCTTCATTTTGTCTCCGTCTGATTCGTCGAAGTTTCCCTCACTTATGATGGTTGTCTTCCTCCATTTTCAGTTCTGGTATTATGTCTGAATATAATCTCACCTTTGTTTTATTTTCTGTTTTGTGTGATTATTGGCAATAACAAGGGTGATGAGTTTTGACCAAAAGGTATAATAATTGTTGATCAATGAGTTTTGTTTGATAATTGACTTTTGGTATAATTGTTGAATTTTACGATTAAATTTTAAATTAAAGTCATTGTCTTATTGTTATAATTGATGATTCCTATGTTCAATACTGAAAATTTCATTAAATATGGTATTTTGATATATTTACAATAAGAATTCTCTTGCCGTCATTAAAAAGGAATCTCGTTACCTAGTTAGTCAACCTGGTTTAACGGCCTTGCAGTTTTCTATCTCTTAATATACCCAATATACTAGTTTATAGCAAATAAAGGAGTAAAATTAAGAAGTGAAATTATTGATGTTAGAAACCGTTACTCTCTTTATGATACATAGATAAACATGTATAATGAATCTGTATGATCATTCAATTCGTTCATCTTGAGATTATTTTTATTATAAATTATTATATGCTCTTTAATCGTCATGTATAATTACTTAGCGTACAGTGATAAGAAGAGAAGGTAAACTTTATTTGCTATGGCGTAATCAGTTATCTAATAATTATATTACCATATCAGTTGTGGGAGTTTCTCATTTTTCCGTAACATGCTCAACAATACAAATTGTGTATTAGCATGTATGGTAAACTAGTTTAAAATTTTTGCTATTTATAAACTAACATTATGACCCTGCTTTTAATTACTATTAGTTATTTGGGCTCTAGTAGTTCATTATTGTACCATAATATAATTTCGTCTATTGGTTTGCTTACTACTCTACTCACTATGATTACTTCCACTTATATGTATGAGTTGTGGCCAAAGATTTAAGGTATCTACTACAGTAGTAGAAATGTGGCTAGGAAACAATCTGATAGTGAAATAATAATAATAATAAAATAATAATAATATAATAATAATAATAATAATAATAATAATAATAATAATAATAATAATATAATAATATAATAATAAATAATAATAATAATAATAATAATAATAATAATTAATAATAAATAATAATAAAATAAATAATAATAATAATAATAATAGTATCCAACTCTCGTAACAAATTTCATAATTCTACTTACACATGTAATTAGTTAAGAAATGATTTGACTTATTATAGTTGCATAACTACTAATTGGTCTTTAGTTTATTTATAGATAGAATTGTACTACGTATGTGATATTATATGTTGATGTGTGATTTTATCAATATATGTGATATTAGAGACCTACATAAGTAACATTATTGGAATAAAATATCACATTGATCATTAAATACTTGTATGTGGGGACCTTAAGTTCCTAGTTTTGTAAGGTCACAATCTTCAAAGTAATAATATATATAGTTCATAATAACTTGTATGTTTTAACAAATCTAATGCTGTCTCTTACTCCTTTCATTTACGAAAATTTTATGTATCCTAAAACACAATATCATGAAAAAATAATATGCAATGTTTCTAAATAGATAAAATATTGTATTATGTCCTCAATATTAGACTATGATGAGAAAATAATTGATTAACTTGTTTATTCCCAGAGGTGAATGAGAAATGGCATATTATACTGGCATAGGACGATGAGCTGTTAACATGATATTTACTTTATTATATAATTTATTTAACATTCATAAGAATACCAACATGAATTATAGTGGTTGTTTTGTGTTTTAAGATTTTTTTATTTAATGATGAAATAATATAAGTGAAGTACTATACCGGTAGTACAACATTATTAGGCTCCGGAAGAGCAACTATATTGATCCAATGGGAACAAAATTCGAAATATTGATGCTTTGTACTCCCCCTAAGTCTCAAAGAAATTTATGAGTTTTAAAGTATCCCCCAAAACGGATACCAATTGATACAATAAGTGAAGGAAATAATGAATTCCTTCAAATTACGAGTATAACCCAAGGCACTAAGCAGGTTTTGGAGAGATTATCTGCACTCTCCACTGGCTTGTACTACACAAAGATAAATGTTATTGAGACATATCTATTGTAAACCAGAAGTTTACAGATAGCTTTATAGTTTGGCATGACCGGTTAGGCCATCCTGGTTCATCAATGATGCGAAAAATAATTGAAAATTCACATGGACATTCTTTAAAGAGCCAGCAGATTCTTCAAAATGATTATTCTTGTGCTGCTTGCTCCCAGGGAAGTTGATCATTCGGCCATTACCAGCGAAAATAAATTTGAATCTTTTCTTTCCTTGACGTATACAGGAGACATATGTGGACCAATACATCCACCTTGTGGACCATTTAGATTTTTATGGTTTTATTGATGCATCGACTAGATGGTCACATGTGTCCTACTATCAACCCGCAACCTGGCGTTTGCGAGGTTACTTGCTCAATTGATAAATTCGAGCACAATTTCCAGATTTTCCTATTAAGAATATACTTCTGGATAATGCTGGTGATTTACTTCAAGGCTTTTAATGATTATTGTATGGCTATTGGAATTAATGTTGAACATCCTGTTGCACATGTTCATCCACAAATGGTCTTGCAGAATCACTAATTAAATGTCTTCGTTGATTGCTAGACCATTACTTATGAAGTCGGATCTACCGATTTCTACTTGGGGACATGCTATTTTACATGCTGCAGCACTAATTCGCATCAGCCAACCAGTAAACATAAGTTCTCCCCATCACAATTGGTTTGTGGTCAGGAACCAGATATTTCCCATCTAAGAATTTTCGGATGTGCTGTTGATGTTCCAATTGCTCCACCACACACGCTCTAAGATGGGTCCTCAAAGGAGGCTGGGCATATATGTGGTTTGAATCCCCATCAATAATTAATACCTAGAGCCATTAACAGGTGATCTATTTACTGCTCGTTTTGCAGATTGTCACTTTAACGAGTTGGTTTTCCCACACTTAGGGGGAGAGAACAAGCAGCTGGAAAGTGAAATTAGTTGGAATGAATCATCATTAAACCAACTTGATCCTCGCACTAAACAGTGAATTGGAAGTCCAAAAGATAATTAATTTACAAGCTTAGCAAATCAATTGCCAGACCATTTACTGACCTAAATAGTAACTAAGTCACATATATACCAGCTGTAAATGCTCCTATCAGATGGATGTCCCTGAAGGACAATCTCATGAGTCTAAGGCACGCCTGAAGCGTGGTGAGACCATAGTTCCAAAGATAAGAATCCTCGGAAAAGAAAAGGAGAAGGATAAGTAATGGCCGATGGAGGAAGCAATAAGTGAAGGATCCCAGAAAGACCATAGACATGACAAATGATGTGTTCTAAGAACCTCAGGTACCTGAAAATGAAGAGATCTCAACAATTATGTCATGTCGAGATAACTTGGAACCGAAATGAAATCGACGTCGATGATGTTTTTGCATATATTGTAGCACTTGATGTGTATGAATGAAAAAGAGGATCATGACCTAAGTCCATTGAAGATGTAGGAAAAGAGATGATTGCCAAAATGGAAAGAAGCAATTGATGCAAATTGAAATCGCTTGCAAAGAGAAAGTATTGTGCCCAGTAGTTTCGTATACCTGAAGGTGTAAAACCAGTGGGATATAAATGGGTCTTTGGGCGAAAAGAAATGAAAAGGGTGAAATTGTGAGACACAAGCACGTTTAGTTGCACAAGGATTCTCACAAAACCTGGTATTGATTTTGAGAGACTATTCTCCCGTGGTGGATGCAACTACTTTCAGATTTTTTAATAGTCTGGCAGTAAGACATGCCTTGATTACGACTAATGGATGTGGTAACAACTTACTTATACCGCCACTTTGATAGTGATAAATCATGAAACTCCCGGAAGGTTTCAAGTTGCCTGAAGCAACTGGTTCGCGTTCTCGAGAACAACATTGTATTAAGTTAAATAGATCCCTTTATGGATTGAAACAATCAGGGCGTATGTGGTACAATCGCCTTAGTGAATATTTGTTGAAAGAAAATTATAGAAATGACCCTATTAGCCCTTGTATTTTCATAAAGAAATTCGGGTCAGGTTTTGTGATTATTGCTGTCTATGTTGATGATTTGAATATCATTGGAACTCCAGAAGAGATTTCAATAACAGTGGAATACTTGAAAAAAGAGTTTGAAATGAAAGATCTTGGTAAGACAAAATTTTGTTTAGGGCTACAAATTGAGCACCTAAAAGAAGGAATCCTTGTGCATCAAACTACATACACAGAGAAGGTGCTCAGAAGATTTTATAAAGTTTAGTCCATGAGACTATTTTACACTTGCAATCCTTCTTTCTCTTCTTTTGTAGTCCTCCAATCCATAAACTTGCATAAGATTGTGATCATCATACTCCTTATAGGTGAAAGTTCTTTCTACCCTCCGAATCCACTCCAAAAACTTTTTTGGATTCATGCTACCTTCAAACTCAAGGATTTTAAGCTTTAAAGTTTGGTCATCATCTTTATTTTTCACCTTTTTCTTGTGCCTAGTTCTTAGCTCATCATCACTTCCATTGCTCGAAATTTCCTTCGTGATTTTAGGCCTTCTTACACTCGTAATACTCACGCTTTCTTCCTCAGAATCAGAGGAATCAAGTTTCTTGGATTTGCTCTTACTTGGTGTGCTACCAATAGAAGCAACTACCTTCAAAGCTTCGTCAAAACGAGCCTTCAACTTGTCAATTTCGTTCTGCATTCTTACTTCTTTTGCTTGTTGCAATGAAAGACCCTTAGTGAAATTTGTAGGAACTTCATCACCACCCTCCATTATTAAGTTTAAAGTGATTTATGATTTCAATGAACACCTGATAATTACAGATCTCTCAACGAAAGCACCAAAAGTTGATGTGAATATTGATAAACACTCGCCACTCACAATCAAAGAGTTTAGTTTCAATTCTCTAAAGAAACACCAAGAATTTAAACTAGGGAATTTTCGAATAAATTTTTTGTTTCATTAAAGCTCCAAGAACCCTCAAACTCTAATTTAACCTCACGTGAATCTAAATTTCAAAGCACCAATTCACAAGATCAAGAATATTGTTTTTGAACGAAAACAATAGAGAAAAAGCGACCAACTCAAGTTGATTTTTATTTCACAAAACAATCTATGTTGTTATAACTTAATTTGAAGGTTATTTATAATATAACCCATAAACTATATCCTAAAACTTCCTAAGAATAAAAGAAACCGAAACACATGTGAAAAAGGACATAAAACACGCCCAACTTGGCCACTTGCACAAGTTGCACAACAAACTCAAGGTAAGATTGCCACATCATCTTGCAACTCGCTCTTATCTTGTTAACAAACTCTAACTAACTACATTTTATTCTAAAAACTTGACTAACTAATTAACAACAAGATAATCATCAAAAATCACGGAATTTTCAAGAAGCCCGAGACTCTTGAAAATTGTCACAAAACTCGCCTAGAAGCTTCATTGTTTCTTACGTAATTTTCTAGATTCCTTCCATTCTTCTAGAAATGCTTCAACATTCAATCTTTTAATCAAGAAACCATCCTCCATGTATTTTATGATGATTATGATGACCAAGATCCAACAAAAAATAAAGACACCTATGCCCGAAATGAGAAAAACCCTAGCAACTACAGTTGCGAAAAAAACCCATAGGAAAAAAATTAACTTATGCTACTATAAACACTGATTTCACTTAGTAAGGATTTTTAGTTGCATGTGACCATGCACACAAAATTTTTAGCCTTAGATGCACCAAATTGCCTTGTGTCACCAAAGGCCACCAATTCACCCAAAGCCGCATCCTTCTTAGCTGCATCTATCAAACCATCGAAGTTGTCTTGATTATATGTACCTTGATTCATATCACAACTGCAAGAAGGTATTACCTATGTCACATAAAGTGACGGAATTTCGGCGCATTAGAAATATAAAAGAGTACAACGTCTTGTACCCCAATTAGAAGTCATAGACCACTGTTCCATATGACTCCCCCCATTGTTCATACTCAAGGTATATACGTCACAAGAGTTTTGGTGCGAATCCTCTTTCACTTTACATGATTAACCGATTCAACAATATTATGACTCACACATAACAACACACAGAATCATGCATATCATCAATCAAACCATATTAATTATCTTTGATTTAAAGTGATTCTAAAATAATTTTGTGTTTCCTTTAATTAAACTAAACTTCCTATACCACACATTAACTACGAGAGGCTAACTACTTATCCTTTCCTTGACCACACATTTAACTGTGAGTGGCTACATATATATCAATATTTGCTCATTAACTTCTAATAATCATGTGAATAAAAATTCACAAACTACCTTTCTTGTTGATTAAGTAACTAATCAACTTAACTAACTTCCTTTCCTTCTTCATTAAACCATTGGGCAAATTTAGAAACCAATTACACATGATAAATTAATAATGCCATAGATGTAGAATGACAACTAAATATAAGATTCATACTTTCATACTATCATACTTCTCATGCAAGTCAACCAAGCAACAATTTATATTCACATTCATATCATGTAAGAACAACAACGAAGCGTGAAATCTACTTTTACTTCGCCTTTATTACTTACATATATACCTTGTAAAGTAGTGGTGATCCGCCACAACTTCTAGAAATCGATTAACTCGAAGTCTCCTACAATGAGAAAATCGAACTAAATTAAAACGTTGTTGACTAACTTCTACAACAACTCTAAACTAACTTTTTATGTTGGCAACTTGTCCAAAATGTTCCTTATATGGTCTCTATTCAATTTCATAATTCATTTTAATTTTTCTTTTGCGAAACACTTGATTTTTGATAAATTTCCAAAAATGGCAGCTTCATAAAATTTCTTAAAGATTCTTGAAAATCCTTCTAAATATCATATTTTGATCATAAAACGTTATAGTCATGTCCTAGGATCATCATACAATATTTTGAAGCATTAAAAATAATTTTAACTAATTATTTCACGTGTTACTATTTTTATTAAGTCATGAACACGTGATAATAAAAATTTACAGTATAATTTGTTTATGAAAAACTCCTTAAAAACTCATCAAAACATCAAAAATCATGCGTAAAACTCTTCTACAATCTATTATCATCATCATGCATCTAAATTATGCCTTAAAATAATTTTTCATGAAGTAAAACACTTTCATAATATTTTTACTCTTAATTTTCATGATTATAAAAAATTGACAGCAATACTAAACAACTTTAAAACCTTTAAAAACCAAACTAAACTTCATAAAATCATCACAAATTCACAGTACAACAATTTATGATCATAATATAGAAGTTTAAATCATTAAAAGCCATAAAACTATGAACTACATAATTTCATAAACCCTAATTTAAAATTTCATGAACAACTTTATAAATTCATACTTTAAACATAATCATAACTTTATTAAACATGATTAAATCATAAAAACATGATCACACATAATTATAAACATGAATTTTTGCAAGATTGAATTAAGAAGATAAGAGGAAGAATATTTTTTTTATAATAGTTCAAAAATATACCAAGGGGAGGAAGGAGTGGTCGGCCAAGGTGGTGGCTACCAGCGAGAGCAGCAACAGCAGTTGTGAGGGGGACATCGATGAGGAGGAAGAACAACTTCAGAGTTTTTTTTTTCAGAAAGCCTTCGAACACTTTTTTTCTCACTTTTTTTTTGAAATCCTAAATCACTAAAGTTGCAAATTAAATTTGAATTTTTTGGTTTTAAGGGGTATTTATAGGCCCCAAAGTAGGATTTGCTACAGTTACATAAATAACCTTAAGACTTGAAATCATCTTCGTGCCCTTGTTTTAAAACAATTTAGGAAACTATGAAAATTCTATTTTTAGAAACTTTTCAAAATGTTTACTTAAAACTTAAAGTGACATGAAATATAATTAATAAACATAAAATAATTACTTTGATCAACAATTAATTTAAATTTCCTTTCTTTAATATTTTTTATTGAACAAACATATAAAATACGAAATTAACTTCTTGAAATACATGAAAATATGGGTTATTACAATATAAGTCAAGTAAAGATATAAAACAAGTTCAAGACAAGTTGAAATCAAGCCAAGTAACTATTCATTCTTAAAGGACCATGAATTTTCATTTAGGCCAAGTGAGGTTATCATATAGGGGGAAGTATATGGTGTCTCAACATTGTGCTTCCATAGTGGGGTGCGACTATGCTTCACTGTTAATCAAGGAATTTCTAAGAGTGAATTTTTGGACATGGGGTAGATGGAGACCATAAACTATTTTTTGAAAGACTTGCAAACTTTTAGTTAAAGTAGATTGTTTGGCAACACCAACCCACTTTATTGGTAGTCGAATTTCTAGGAACCTGTTCATGTTTCCTATATCCTTTAAGTAAGAAAGTTCTCAAGAAAATTTAATGATCAAGTAATTTCAACTAAAGCTAATAAGCAAGCATGATAAAGAGCAAGTGTTTTAAGAGTCTTATGTGGCTAAGTATGTGCGAGTCTTTGTTCATGCTTGTATGTGTTCTTTTGTTGTTTGTTTCATGTTGTTATGCATTTGTTGGTTTGTAGATACTCAGTTTTTGCTGACACTACATATATTTCCAAGTTTTTGTCTTATTTTTCTTTACTTGTTGAAGCAGAATAAGTGCAGGTTTTCTTTTGGGCATTTGCATGGGATGAAGAGAATTTGCGAGAGTGAACATTTCTTAGTTTGTTTATTTTCTTTTTTTTTTTTCTAAATAGTTGAATTTTAAGTTGTTTTTGAATAAGGGCGTTAATGGTTCCAATTTGTAAGAGTTTGATTAAATGGTTAGGTTTAGTAGTAAAAGACTTCTATTGTGTGTATTTTAAGAGAATGATTTTTATTTGTGATTTTCGTTTACCCTTAGCCTTAATGTTATAACTAGTTTCATAATTAGTTGTGGCATGGCGGTAACATGCTCAAATTCCTCTTGGTGTTACAGGTTTAAAGGTAAGTTTTAGAAAGTGAGGAATTTGGGGGTGTTATAATGCTGCTAGACTACAATTGGTTACAAGTATGCTATTTGGTATTCACACATACTGGGCACAGATCTTTGTTTTACCTAATAAAGTAATAAAATACATTAAAGCAGGTTTAGAGCTTTCCTCAAGATTAGGGCCTCAGTGCCAACTATAAAGAATCTTGTAGTCTGGAACTAAGTTTGTCTCCCTAAAGTTAACAGTGGTTAGAATGTTTTAATTTTGTCTGCATGGAATACTGCATCTATTTCTAAACTGCTGTGGAATTTGCCACATAAAGGTGATACCCTTTAGGTTAAATGCGTCCATATTTACTAGTCCCTCCATTCCTATTTTTTTGATACGTTTTGTCTTGCACATATACCAATACACTTGTTTGACCATAAATATCTTTTGTTGTGTATATGTAAAATTTATGTTAATTGAATATTAATAACGCACTCATTGAGATGAGACAAACAAGAACTCATATGACTATATTACGTTTTATATATTGAAAGTAACTTCAAAATTCTCCCATCTTGTGAATAGTGCTAAGCCATTCGAGATCATGTGTGATGCGGTGACTATGTAGTTGGAGCGGTTCTAGGCCAAAGAAAGGAGAAATTTCTACATGTAATCTATTATGCCAGCAAGACACTCGATCCAGCTCAAGTTAATTACGCCACCATTGAGAAATAGTTGCTAGGAGTTGTGTATGCACTGGACAAGTTTCGATCATATTTATTGGGCTCAAAAGTAGTTGTTCACACTGACCATGCTACTCTAATGTAGCTCCTAGCCAAGAAGGAAGCAAAGCCAAGGTTGATCAGATGGATTTTATTACTACAAGAATTGAATCTCGAAATTCGTGATAAGAAGGGAGCGAAAAAATGCAGTAGCTGATCATCTATCCAGAATTCTTTTGAAAATGCAGAGCTTGTACCTATAGATGACTCCTTCCCCGATGATAACTTACTTTGTGTTGCAGTTATATCACCATGGTTTTACATTGCAAGAGATGTCCCGCCTCCTAATCTTTCATCACAGCTAAAGAAGCTGTTTTTACATGATGTTCGGCGATACTTTTGCGATGACCAGAATCTGTTTCGATAATGTGCTTGGTTTATTCCGAAGGTATGTTCCTGATTGGGAGTTTTATGGGATTCTAAGCCATTTCCACTCATCACCCTATGGAGGTCATGCATGTCCTTCCAGGACCATGTTTAAGGTACTGAAATCCGGATTCTATTGGCCTACTCTATTTAAGGATGCTTGAGATTTTGTGTTATCTTGTGATGCATGCCAAAGGACCGGAAATATTTCAAAACTTTATGAGATGCCCCAAAATGGGATACCAGAGGTTAAGATCTTTGATGTATGGGGTATCGACTACCTGGGCCCGTTCCCTTCTTCCAATGGAAATAGGTCAATATTATGAACATGTTTTGGCTTATGAAAAATTATTTTAAAGCATAGATTGGTTCCATGTGTATGTTATTTGATTGTAGAAGAGTTTTTTCATGAAATTACGATGTTTTTATGAGTTTTTCATGACTTTAAATTTAATAAATAAATCTGAAATTTTTATAAAAACAAGTTAAAGTAAAATTTAAGTGTTCATATTTTGCTAGTACGATCCCATATTAATTCCATGATGTTACATATAATTTTTAGTATGTTTTATGAAGTTTAAAAGTGATTTTAAGCATGTTTAACATGCTGTCCAGATTTTATAAAGTGAATAATTAGGCTTTTAAAGTATGTAATTAGCATGAATTGATCATGTAAATTAAGTAATACATTGTATGATTGATTTATGTTGTTTTTGAAGTGTTTTAAGGATTTTTTGTAATTTTAAATTCCTGTCCACTTTTCTAAAGTGGCATAAGATTTATATTAATGTTTTATAAAGTATAAATAAGCCCCGAAAACCAAGTAATCATACAATAGAAAATTAAAGTGTAGTATAGAATTGAATAGAGACCATATAACGAATGTTATGGAAAAATTTCCAACATAGAAGTTAGTTTATAGTTGTTGTAGAACTTAGTCAACAATGTTTTAATTTAGTTTCGATTTTCCCTTATGTAGGAGACTTTGATCTGGTCCAATTCTAGAAGTTGTGGCGGAGCATCATTATTTTACAAGGTACGTAAGTACTAAAGACAAACACAGGAATTACAATCCATGCTTGGATGATCCTTGATTATATGAAATATTGTTACGCGTGTTTGAATCATGAATTTATGTGCATGACAAGTTTTGTTAGAAGCAAGATTTTTAAAGTATGTTGACATTCCATGTTAAATAGTAATATAAAATTTTATAAGATTGAATTGGAATGTTATGATAAGATAATTTGGCTAATAGTTTATTAGTAAAGGAAGGAAGTTTAATTTTAAGTTGGTTAGTTACTTAATCAACAAGAAAGGTAGTTGTGAATATTTATTCACGTAATTAAAAGAAGTTATGAGCAATTATTTTATACATGTTGCCACTCACAGTTTAATGTGTGGTGAAGGAAGAAATAAATATTTAGCCACTCACAGTTAATGTGTGGTAAAGGAAATTCAGTTTAATTAAAGGACACACATAAGATTAATTTTGAATCACCTTAAATTGAAGATAATTAATATGGCTTGCTTGATTTGATGCATGTTTTTATGTGTTGTCGCTTGTGAGTCATAACATTGTTAAACCGGTTAATCACGCAAACTGTAAGAGGACTTGCATCAAAACTCTTGGAACGTATATACGCTGAGCATGAACAATGGGAGGAGTCATATGGAATAGTGATCTATGACTTCTAATTGGGGTACAAGATGTTGTACTCTTTATATTTAATGCGCTGGAATTCCGTCACTTTATGTGGCATATTAATACCTTCTTGGAGTTGCTCCGAAGTTGGTGCCCAATAGGGCGATGATTTTTAAGGAGGAAACCCGTTCAATTTAGGATCCATAAGTTTAAATATAATAATTAATTTAGTTGAGTCCATATACAGGTGTAAGGTTGTCAAAGGTAAGTTGTGTGTATATTTTATTTCTTATTGCTTGGTTGCATAGTCTTTAGTAGTTATGTACTCAGCTTCCCTGACTGTCTGTTTTGTGTGCATGGTTTTGTCATAGACTTGGCCCTACAATGACCCACTTGTGGTGAGTAGTTGTCTAGTAAAAGAAAAGCTGTATGTACAAGTGGGCATATGTCATTTCATGATGGGCTGGAGTGAGAGCGCTTACTGTGTTTTGTAGCTTTATTTTGTATTGCTTATGATTACTAACATTTATTGAGATGTTTTTTTTATTTCGAAAAGACTTTGGTTTTGGTTTTAAGGGCCATTAATATGGTTCTGAAGTGTTATAAAGTTTTAAGTTGATTTTTATTTTGGATGTTGGTTTGCATTTGGTTTTGAGATTGTTTTGAAGTTTAGTTTTAAATTGGTTTTTTGTTTTAAGACTTCCAATGTAGTACTTTGATAAATGCCTTAGTCTTTATCACGGTGCCAGTAATACTTTGGTTTTTCCATATTTAGAAGTTTTGATATATATAATCCTTAATATTTATAATATGTTTTCCGAAAAAATATCAAGTAAGAAGTTAGGAAATTCCAGGGTGTTACTAAGTGGTTACTAGATATTAAATTTTGAAATAAAATAAATTTTATTTTGGGTGTACCCTATGTTTTATTTTTGGAAAGAGGAATTTCTTCTTTTGGAAAGTTTTTGAAAACGGAATTTTTCTAAAAAGAATAATTTCTGAAAATGGAAAGTTTTGAAAAATAAATTATATGTGCAGGTACGTAAGGAATTAAGGTATGTATTATGTGTTATTGTTTTTATACCATGTAGTGAGCTTGGGTAGGAAGTTTGGGCATGTAGGATAGACTATTGTTCTTTCATGCATTAAAGTTCATATTTTACGGTGTTGCTTATGTGAATAGTTGGGTGTAAAGGAAATTGTATGTTAGCCACAAGACCCCTTTTGTAGAACTACTAGTTTGTTTTGTTTTGTTTTGGGAAGGATGGACCATTGGTCTTAAGTTTTGTGCAGGATGTCATATGGTATGCCTTGTAAAGATACTCAAATAGGAACTTTGGAGAAGAAAGACTACGAAAATCCACCTTAGTATGTCTGGAAAATACGGTTCTACTGTTGGTATATGAGTACTGTGTTGAAGTTGCCACAATGGGATCAGCCCGACCATGTATCAGCCCTGATTGTTAGGTGCTTACCCATTTGTTCAACCTATTTAGAGATCAGGGCAAAGTTTAGTGATTTCCACTTTGCTGGAGGCCTTCCGAACTATTCTAAGTATAAGGATGCAATTGGCCAATGGGGTTGTGTTTGGAGATTTTTGGAGGGGTACATTGCTAGGAAAGAGCAGGAGTATTAGGAAATGAATGTAAGTGATGAGGCCCCGCTCACACCAAGCCCAGAAGATAGTCAAGGAAGTGAAGACCTGGTGGTGAAGGAGACTACTACGGGTTTGAAGACTTATGAGTCAAGGGATAGTTCGTGTTATGAAATCGAAAACCCAAATCTAGTAATTCCAGTGTATGTTGATTTGGTAACCGATTCCGAAGAAGATGAAGAAGAATCAGATCCTGTGGAAGAAATGGAAGAAGAATAAGAAGAAGAAGAAATGAAGGTCGACACTAACAACGACCCTGAATTCATACCAAAGAAATATGTGATGTCAAGAAACAAGCAAGATAATGTTAATGTTTAGAGACTTTGTTTTGATCTGATTTAGCTATTGTTGTTTAATGTTTCTGATGTTTAGTTGAATAGTTTAAGTTCTTGTTACATTTGTTTGAATAAGTGGCAGTGAGCCATAGGAAATGATAAGAGGAGTTAAGTAATAAATTTCTTTTATGAAATAAATCTTCAAGTAGAATAGAACCAAGGGAATTATTTTTATTTCTTATGTGTTTTATTTTGATTTTAATGGTTGTGTAAACAAATCATAACAAAGTGAATCATTCGCTCTAAAATAATGAAACTCTTTTATGAGACGAAATGAGAAAGTGTTTTATGATTTAAGTTCATGTTGCTCTAACTTGTAGTTAGACAAAATTTAATATAAAAGTCTTTTCCTCTACAGGAGAAATAAAATGGCTGAACGTAACAACAATCAGCTAAATGAAGTAGTGAGGCAATTAGCTATTGTTGCTGAACAGTTAGATGCTAGAGGAAATGGAAATGGTAGTGACCCTACTGGTGAACTTTTCAAGAAGATTTCTCAAAGTAAGCCACCCACATACCAAGGAGAGCATAATCCAACTATTCTAGAGGGATGGTTGAGAGAGTTTAATAAGTTGTTTGGGGCAGTAGAGTGTCCAGAGGAGCTTAAAGTGAACTATGCTTTTTATTACCTGAGAACAGAAGCTAATCTATGGTGGTCACAGAATGAGGCTGTAATAAGGGCTTTACCTTAATCTAATTGGGATATGTTTCTGGAGCAAATTGGTATTAAGTTCTACCCTATGTTTCTTCAGAGACAGAAGGCTAAGGAGTTTTTAGAGATTAAGATGGGAAGTATGTCTGTCACTGAGTACTACTCTAAGTTCATAGAATTGTCTAGGTTTGCTCCTGAGGCTGTAGCAACTGAGAGGTTGAAGGCTAGTCGTTTTGAAAGAGGATTACCCTTAGACCTACAGTCACAATTAGCTGGACAGATATTTGAATCATGGGATGATTTGTATGGTAGACCTGCACACCTGTATGCCATAGACCAAAAGAAGAAGGAGGTACAAAGGGAAGGTGAGACGAGGGAGAAAAGGAAGGATAGTGGGGGAAACTTCATCCAATAAGGAAGTCATAGTGGATTTAAGAGACCTCGTTTCAACAACCACTTCTAGGGTAATAGGGGAAACTTTGGGAAGCCTACTTCTAGAAACAGGAATAGGGCTCAGATGGTTAGTAAAGTAGGGCGTGTGTACTATTGTAAGAATTGTCCTAACAATCACCCCGGAAAGGACTGTGCAGGGAACCCTGTGACTTGTTGGTTATGTAACAAACTTGGAAACCGTGAATATGAGTGCTTCTATAAGAGCAAAGGAAAGGAGGGACAAAATTCTCAAGCTAGGGGGAATTCAGCCGGGGGACAGCAAAAGGGTTTCCCAAGGAAATATGGGAGGAAAGGTGACACCTCAAGCCGGGAATAGGAATGGGAGTGGGAATGGAGGAGGACAAACTAAGACCTCAAACACTGGCAAGCTGAATGTGATGGCTCGAAGTGAAGATGATGCTAATAAGGATGTGATTAGTGGTACTTTTTCTGATCTTTCTTTTTAGGTTAAAGTTTTGTTTGATTCTGGTGCAACGTACTCTTTTGTATCCACTAAGATTCTAGAAAAGTTAAATCCTGTGTTGGGAAAAGTAGATGCAGTAAATATGTCAATAGTATTACCTTCAGGACAGAATTGCAATGTTCAAGGAGATTTCAGGATGTTCCTAATGAAATTAAGGGAATGGAGTTTAAGGCTAACCTAATTGAGTTTGATGTAGGTGACCTGGAAGTGATCCTTGGGATGGATTGGTTGAGTAAGCATAAGGCTGGGATTCTATGTGAACTACAAAAGATCTCGATAATAAATAAGGGTAAGAAGGTGAGCTATTGGAGGGCAGGAAGGCCAAAACACAACAAAATAGTGTCAGTAATGAGGTTTTCTAGGTTTGTGAATAAAGGTTTTCCAATTTACCTTTTTAGTGTGAGAGATGTGGATCATGTTGAGACTGCTAAGCCCGAGGATATTGAGGTAGTAAGGGACTTTCTTGACGAATTTTGGGAAGAGATTCCAGGGATGCCACATAAACGAGAAATTGACTTTACCGTAGACATAGTCCCAGGAACATCACCTATTTCCAAAGCACCCTATAGGATGGCGCCTGCAGTAATGGGTGAGTTGAAGGAGCAGTTGTAAGATTTGTTGGGAAAAGGTTACATTAGGCCCAGTGCTTCACCTTGGGGAGCACCAGTAATGTTTGTGAAGAAGAAAGATGGGAGTTTGAGGTTATGTATTGACTATAGAGAGCTTAATAAGGTGACAATCAAAACATAAGTATCCACTACTGAGGATAGATAACTTGTTTGATCAATTAAAAGGAGTCACTGTGTTTTCAAAGATTCATTTGAGGTCACGATACCATTAACTAAGGGTTGCTAATGAAGACATACCGAGAACTACTTTCGTACGAGATATGGGCACTATGAGTTCACTGCTATGCCTTTTGGGTTAACTAATGTGCCAGCAATCTTCATGGATCTAATGAATGGGATCTTCCTACGATATCTGGATAACTTTGTGGTTGTTTTCATTGATGACATCTTGGTGTATTCTAAGAGTAAAGAAGAACATGTGAAACATATGAGGACAATCTTGATAACATTAAGAGAGAATGAGTTGTATGCTAAGTTCTCGAAATGTGAGTTCTGGTTGAAGAAAGTAGCATTCTTGGGGCATATCGTGTCTAAAGAGGGAGTTGAAGTAGATCCAGCAAAAATTAAAGCAGTTAAGGAGTGGGCTACACCTAAGAATGTAACAGATGTACGGAGTTTCTTAGGGTTAACAGGTTATTAGAGGAGGCTTGTCAAGGAATTTTTGAGGATTGCTAAACACATGACGTCGTTAATGAAGAAAGACTGTAAGTTTGAGTGGAGTGATAAGTGTGAAGAGGCATTTCAGACCTTAATAGAGCGGGTTTGACTACAACTCCAACGCTGGCTTTGCCAGATGAAAGTGACTCCTATGATGTGTATAGTGATGCTTCTAAAAATGGTTTGGGATGCTTGTTAACGTAAAATATAAAGGTGATAGCATATGCTTCAAGGCAATTGAAACCATATGAGGTGAACTGCCCTACTCACGATCTGGAGTTAGCAGCGATCGTGTTTGCTTTAAAAATATGGAGGCATTACGTTTATGGGGTGAAATGTAGGATATACACAGACCACAAGAGTTTAAAGTACTTTTTCACTCAAAAGGATTTAAACATGGGACAGAGGAGATAGCTTGAGTTAATCAAGGATTATGACCTAGAAGATGCTAAAAGCCGTAAAACGAAGCATGGAGTGAATACGTTGGTGGTTGCTAATGAACTATGTAAGGATATAGAAAGATTGAGCTTGGGAATAGTGAAGGAGGAAGAGTTGGAAGGAATCCTTTGTAATCTTAGTATCCAACCAACGATATTTGAGGAAATTAAGAAGAACCAGGAAGGAGATGTGAAATTGGACATAATTAAGAAAAATTTGAAAGCAGGAAAGCCTATGGATGTTAAGATACATGAGGATGGAAGTTTAAGGTATAAAGGAAGATGGTGTGTACCACAAATATATGAGGATTTGAAACAAAGAATCATGGAGGAGGGTTGATAAGTTAATATTTTATATGTATTTTACCCCCAATCCCGATTGATTTTTAGCTCTAAGACGGCTCTTTTGAGCCATTTCTACTAACTTTTGCTATTTCGAGTGTTTGTTGTGCTTTTTATTATATTTTATAGGAATCGATGATTTATCGTTTGAAGCACTTGAAGAAGTTAGTGAAGAGTTGAAGTCATTTGGGAAGCTTAACCGAAGACTAGAAGTGTTAAAACGAAGAATTAAAGAAGCAATTAAGGAAGAACGAGCAAAAACCGAGAAACGAAGGCAAACAAGCTGCCCGTCCGGACCGAAGCTGTGCGCCCGGGTGAAGGCTGCACGCCCGGACCCTCCGGGCGGGTGGCTCTGAAAGAGGTTTTGGCGTGTTTTTTAGCGTAATTAACCTAAGTATTTAAAGCTTTGTATTCCTAATTAGTCATGGGACGCCTCATTTCACTTTGGAACCCTAGTTTACTCTAAAAATTCTCTCAAAGTGTAGAATTCTTATCAATCTTTCAATCAATAATATTCAGGTTCTATTTCAATCTTAATTCTTGTTCTTAGTTAATATTTATTATTATTTTCAATTTTTGTTCTTAGTTTTAATAGTTTTATGTTTAGATTTAATTTCTTGATTGTTGTCGGTTTTGTTTAGTTTAATCATGTTTAGTATTTTAATGTTTTTATTGATTTAGTTTTTGTTCCTTCAATTATGAGTGAGTAGTCCCTTTTCTAGGACTACGGGATCCATGGATTAATTGGTGATGTTTTGCTCATAAATATTAGTTTAACTATTAATGTGCTTGAATTCCTATTGTCAATTGTTATTGCTTTCAATTAAATACTGGCCAGGTTTAGTTGTTAGTTTGATATTGTTGAAATCGATGCCGAGAGGTAAGATTACCACAATTAGATCATAAGGACAATAGGCAAAACGAGTCTAAGTGAGCGAGAGCCATTAGAGGAGTTTTGAAGGGGACTAGATTGGAGAGAATTAGTGGACCTTAATTCAAGGAAATTGATAATCTAATTTTTTATTTGTGTGCAATTCGTTGGTTAATCTGTGGTGAACCGATGTCCTAGGTTTAGTCATTAATTAAATTCCTTAATCAATTTAGCTCTAATTCTACTTAATTTCTTGGTCACAATTGTCATTCAAAGGCCCTTTGCACAGTTTAGACTTTTTAGAACCAATAGGTTTAATTGCTTCCCTGTGGATTCGATCCCTACTTCCCTAGCTATATTAGTTAGAGTGGTTAGGTTTATTTTTGATAGGTGTGCGATAGCCTCATCAAATTTTGGCGCCGTTGCCGGGGAGGCAATTTTTAATTCTATTAGTCGGGTTTATACTGTTTTCTTTTTATTTTCCTTAGTCTCAAAGAACTTTTTTGGTTCTTTGAGGCAGTTTCTCATCTTTGCTCGGAGTTGCATATTGTGCAGGTTTATAGGTTTATGCAAACCGACCACGAGCCTGACACTTTCATTTTCCCTGAGTCGGAGCGAGTATTTTTGAAGCGGTTGAGACGTAGTAGACGCTGAATATTTCTTCCTCGATCAGTGGAGGAAACTGTTTCTGATTTGTCTCAGTTTTTCGAGTTCACTTTCAACCCTTTGTTTGAAGGGTATTTATAGGTCGAAATGGCTGCCAAAGAAGAAGGACAGGGTAGAGGACCACCACCTCCACCACCGCCAGCTGCGGCCCGTTCATTGAGAGACTATTCCTTGCCTAGTACGGAGTCTATGACTGGAGGTTATTCAATACCTGATACCGATGCTGCTAATTTGAACTGAAACCGGCTCTTGTGAATATGGTTGAACGAAATCAGTTTTCAGGGACATTGAAGGAGGATCCGAATTTGCATTTGCAGAATTTCCTTCAATATTGTGATACTATCAAGCAAATGAACGTTTCTAAGGACTACATGAGGAGGCGAATGTTCCCATTTTCGTTGAAGGACAAGGCTAGAACCTGGTTGAATGATCTTAATATGGCCACAATTACTTGTTGGGAGGACTTGGCTCTTGCTTTTCAAAGGAAGTACTATCCACCACAGAGAACTGCTTTATNAAGGAAGTACTATCCACCAAAGAGAACTGCTTTATTGAGGAGTCAAATTACTAACTTTAATCAGGAGACAGATGAGTCACTTTATGATGCTTGGGAACGGTTTAAAGAGTTATTGAGAATGTGTCCTCATCATGGGCTTGAGAAATGGTTTCTAGTTCAATCATTATACAATGGGTTGGGTAATGAGAGTAGAGCTTTGTTAGATTCTGCTGCTAATGGTCGATTCATGAACCAGGAGGTCAATGCTGCATATGAACTGATTGATGAAATTGCCACTCATAATTCACAGTTTGGTAACCTTAGAGGGCATTCCAAGAAGGGTGGAAAACATGTAGTTGATGATAAGTATGAGAGTTTAGCTGCACAGATCAATGCCATAAGTCAGAAGCTTGATAAGATTGGTACTACAGCTCCTTCACCATCACATGTAGCTGCACTTTCGGGATACACTGACCCTTTCTGTGATTCCTGTGGTTCATTCGGTCATAGTTCCTAGTCATGTACCAGTTCAGTGGAGCAAGTGTGTGCCTTTCAAGCCTACAAGAACAACCCATTTTCCAATACATATAATCCAGGCTGGAAGGATCACCCATACTTTTCCTACAAGAACAACAGCAATGTACAGAATCGTCAGCAAGCTATATCACCTCAGTAGGCACCACATCAGATGCAGAGATATGTACCACCACACCCACTAGGTTTCAGCAGGCCACCACTATCAGCACCACCATTGCCAGTTTAACCTAGTGGTGAAATTTCAAAGCTGAAAAATATGATGTTGCAGATGCAGAAAAATATGGAGGCAATGTAGGCTCACAACAAGCACCTGGAGACTCAGGTAGCTCAGATTGCACAATCAACTGCTCAAAGGCAACCAGGCCACCTTCCATCCCAACCTACACCTTCAGTATCACAGGCATCATAGAATTCCCCGAGGGACCATGTCAATGCCATTACTTTGAGGAGTGGAACTGCTTATGAAGGCCCGAAAATGCCTACTGATGATGTTAATTCTGATGTTGCAGGTGGAGCTAAGAAGACCAGTGATGTGATGATTGAAGATTTGGAGACAGTTCCAGCTAAGGAAACTGAAGCACACTAAGGAGAAGGTAGATGACACATCGATTGATGTCGATCCGAGGTCACAGGTTAGGTTACCCTTTCCGAATAGGGTAACCAGGAGTAAGAATGATAATCATTTCAGTAAATTTTTTTGATATGTGAAGAATTTGCAGGTACTGTTCCATTTACTGATTTGATAACTCAAATTCCTACTTATACAAATTTTGAAAGATATTTTAAGCAGGAAACGTGAGTTGAATGTAGTGGAGACCGTAGCACACGGAGGAGTGCAGTGCCATATTGCAAAACAAGTCACCACCTAAGCTAAAGGACCGGGAAGTTTTCTATCTTGTAGTATTGGCCCATTTTATTGATAAAGCTTATGTGATTAGGGGCTAGTGTTAGTGTCATGCCTTTATCTATTTGCAAAAAACTTGATATGGATGCTTTAAAGGTTACTAAACCACTTTGCAGATGGCAGATAAGAAAGTGAAATACCCTAAAGGTATTTTAGAGGATGTCCCGGTGAGAGTCGGAAAATTCTTTATTCTGTTGATTTGTTGTTGTAGATATGGATGAGGATGCTCATATTCCGATTAACATGGTAGACCATTCTTACACACTGCAGGAGCTGTTATTGATGTAAAGAATGGAAATTTGACTCTTTCTGTAGGTGATGACAAGGTTACCTTTAACCTTGATAGTGCATTGAAAAATCCTAGATAGAACAATCATGTCTGCCAATTTTGTACTCTTAATGAAATTGTTCTTGATGACTTGCCTCGGTCCCCTAAAAAGGATCTTCTGGAGGCTCCTATGTGTTTGGATACTGTTGCAGGTGACGAAGATGGTGTTACTAACAAGCTATGTCAGGATCAAAAGAAAAGGAAATCCCGTCCCAAGAAACATCAGAAACCTCGAAAACAATCTTCTCATGCTTGTAATATGAATACGAAAAATGATGAGGTTTTCAACAAGGAACGTGAAGCATTTGAGCAACCAATAATTCCTAATTGCTTTGATTATCTAACTAATTGTGGTTCACGTTCACTCTTCGATCCTCCATGAGTTATTAGGTAATATGGTCAAGCTAATGACCTTAAAGAAGCGCTTTGCGGGAGGCAACTCATAATTAGTTTAGTTTTTAGTAGCTTTTTCATTTTTATTTTCATAGTTTAGTAGGGTCTTTAGCTCTATTGTTAGCTTTGGTGAGGAGAGTTGTTATTTTTTTATGTTTATATGTGAAAATTGAAGTGAAAAGGAAGAAAACACGAAGGAGTCGTATGCCCGGGTACGTCCAGGCGTGTGGAAATCATCCCGGGCGCGCAACCCAAAACTGAACACTTAGAATTTTTTTGGAAATTTGGAAAAAGAGCTGTATGCCCGGACCCTCCGGGCGAGCAACCCCCTCCGGGCGCCCAGCCCGCGGCCCGGGCAAATAGACTATTCGCGGTAGATTCAAAAGGTCGATTTTAAACAGCCATAACCTTTTCTCTAGGACGTCCCAGGAGGCGTATGACGATTCGTTGGAAAGCTGTTTCAGTCTACTTTCCAATGAAACAAGAATCACGTTAATCTGAATTACATTTTGTGAGGTATGGTCAAAACAATGAGAGGTGGTCAGATTTCAATCCGTGTATGCTATATGCAATACCATCTACCACTCACGCCTCTTTCTTATCCTTGCACAACTTCATCCTCTCACCCATATACATCATATTACACCCCTAGGACTCCCTAAACCCCTCCACCATCACTCTTATCTCTCTCCTTACTTCCTTCAGCATGAGGACATTGCTGAGTCCGGCTTAGGGGAGGTAACTTTATTGCTTTCTTAGTTTAGTTTTTATTGCTTTCTAGTGTAGTTTTTTTTGCTTTCTCAGGAAAGTCATATGGTTTGTACTACTTGTTAGAAGTAGGATTTTACATATGACCAAAAAAATTTACTTCTTTCATAGTTTAGATTTCTTTTTGCTTTTGATAGTTAGCTTTAGTTGATTGACTGATTAATTGGTTTGATGAAACTTTGTGAATGGTGACTTCCCTGTGCCCCGCATTTTATTTAAAAATATTTTTGATCGATTTGGGCATGTGATGAGTTTAGTTTTGGGAATTGCCAACTTGGACTTGAACTTGACTTAGCTTGAAACAATTTCTAATCTTGCCATTATAACCATGTGTAGAGTAGAGGCTTGACTGTGTTAACGGGAGGATTTGACCCGCATGCATTATTTCTATGCTTATTTTTTTTCATGTGTGCTTAGTTCCTGGTGCATGTATGATCCATGTTTTTGGCTTTTGACTCTAGTAGCTTGGCTTTGATATGTTACATGCTGCGAATGATAAAAGGCAATCATTTCTCTTAGGAGCTTTTAGATTTTAGGCATTCCTTCACAAAATTTTCCCTTGGTCCTTATTTTGAGCTTTTACCCTTCATTTGCATTTTAGCCACATTACACCCCTATTTGGCCTTGTTCTAATCATTTGATATATGCCCAAGCTTGGCTTGGGGGAGTTGGGGAGTTGTTTTGTTGCTATGTTGCATTTGTTGGAGGTTTTGGAGGATTGGAAAATTGTGAAAAGGTTGTTGTTAAAGTTTAATAATAGGTCTCACATTAAGGCTCTGCATACCAATGTCTAGGCTAGTTTAATGAAGAATTAAAATGTTATACATCTTTTATTGGCCTAGATATGTATGTGTGATGATTTTGTCTTTGACATGTCATTAAGAGTCGTGAGCCTAAGTTGAAAAAAAAAATCTTGAAAGTTGAAAAAATAAAAAAGAATTGAAAAATGAAAAAAAAGGAAAAAAAAAGTAAAAAGAGTTGAAAAAAAAAAGAGAGATTGAAAAGATGTTGAAAAAGAAAAGGCTTGTGATATTTGGAGTAGTTGAAATGTAAAGATTTATGGTGTGATGTGATTCTATGAGAATTGGCTTGATGTTGGAGTTGATGTTGGAGATGTTGATTTTGATTTTTGATTGCTACATGCGTATAGCCCGCATTTACCACCACATTATCCCAAATTCTATCCTACCCATCACCCTAGCCACGTTACAAGCTTATAAAGACCTTTTTGATCAGTGTATGCATATTTTTAGTTCTTGTGAATTGAGTCAATTGACAAAGCTAGGGAGTATTATTTGCATTTCGAGTCGACATTCATACTAGGATTGAGTGGCTACCTTTAAACACTTGCATGAGGTGTGAGATGTGGGTTTGGGTTCTCAAATTTTGCATTCAAACACTTATTGCATTTGCATTCTTTTCTTGGGATTAAGGGTGAGCTTCATTATCTATGCTCAATTTTATGTGTGGAGTGACACCGAGTGAGCTACTCTAGTCATCGACTTCTATTTCTTACATGGTTGGCTTATTGATTTTGATTTAAGTGGATGGCGGTCAAGGGATTTTGATGGGTTGGTTGAGGATCTTGCATACTCGGAATTGCTTGAGTTAATCTTGTTTTGCAACGTTAAAGGGGTGAAGTCATTGTTTGCTTGAGGACAAGCAAAGGTTTGGCTTGGGGGAGTTTGATAAGTTGATATTTTATATGTATTTTACCCCCGATCCCGATTGATTTTTAGTTCTAAGACGGCTCTTTTGAGCCATTTCTACTAACTTTTGCTATTTCGAGTGTTTGTTGTGCCTTTTATTATATTTTACAGGAATCGATGATTTATCGTTGTTTTCCGAGCCTTTTGAAGCACTTAAAGAAGTTAGTGAAGAGTTGAAGTCATTTGGGAAGCTTAACCGAAGACTAGAAGTGTTAAAACGAAGAATTAAAGAAGCAATTAAGGAAGAACGAGCAAAAACCGACAAACGAAGGCAAACAAGCTGCCCGCTCGGACCGAAGCTGTGCGCCCGGGTGAAGGCTGCACGCCCGGACCCTCCGGGCGGGTGGCTCTGAAGGAGGTTTTTGCGTATTTTTTTGCGTAATTAGCCTAAGTATTTAAAGCTTTGTATTCCTAATTAGTCATGGGATGCCTCTTTTCACTTTGGAACCCTAGTTTACTCTAAAAATTCTCTTAAAGTGTAGAATTCTTATCAATCTTTCAATCAATAATATTCAGGTTCTATTTCAATCTTAATTCTTGTTCTTAGTTAATGTTTATTATTATTTTCAATTTTTGTTCTTAGTTTTAATAGTTTTATGTTTAGATTTAATTTCTTGATTGTTGTTGGTTTTGTTTAGTTTAATCATGTTTAGTATTTTAATTGCTTTTATTGATTTAGTTTTTGTTCCTTCAATTATGAGTGAGTAGTCCCTTTTCTAGGACTAGGGGATCCATGGATTAATTGGTGATGTTTTGCTCATAAATTTTAGTTTAACTATTAATGTGCGTGAATTCCTATTGTCAATTGTTATTGCTTTCAATTAAATACTGGTCAGGTTTAGTTGTTAATTTGATATTGTTGAAATTGATGCCGAGAGGTAAGTTTACCACAATTAGATCATAAGGACAATAGGCAAAACGAGTCTAAGTGAGCGAGAACCATTAGAGGAGTTTTAAAGGGGACTAGATTCGAGAGAATTAGTGGACCTTAATTCAGGGTAATTGATAATCTAATTATTTATTTGTGTGCAATTCGTTGGTTAATTTGTGGTGAACCGATGTCCTAGGTTTAGTCATTAATTAAATTCCTTAATCGATTTAGCTCTAATTCTAGTGAATTTCTTGGTCACAATTGTCATTCAAAGGCCCTTTGCACAGTTTAGTCTTTTTAAAACTAATAGGTTTAATTGCTTCCCTGTGGATTCGATCCCTACTTCCCTAGCTATATTAGTTAGAGTGGTTAGGTTTATTTTCCATAGGTGTGCGATAGCCTCGTCAAGGGTCATAATACCCCGTATTTAGTGCATCGTGGAGGCGATAAGCTACATAAGGATTTAAAGAAGATCTATTGGTGGCCAAGGATGAAAAGAGAGGTGGCTGAATTTGTAAGCAAATGTCTTACTTGTCAAAATGTCAAATTTGAGCATAAGAGACCACAAGGAGAGGTCCAACCGCTTGAAATACCGGGATGGAAATGGGATTGCGTATCAATGGACTTTGTGACTTGCTTGCCAAAATCGAAGAATCAGAGTGATACCATACGGGTAGTGATGGATAGACTTACTAAGCAAGCAGTGTTTATACCCATGAAAGAGACTTGGAAAATGGAATAACTTGCAAAGGCTTACATAAAACATGTTGTAAGGCTACATGGAGTTCCAAAGGATATCATGTCAGACAGAGATTCTAGGTTTCTTTCGAAATTCTGGAAAATTGTCTAGGAGAACTTTGGCACAACATTGAAGATGAGTACAACTTTCCATTTAGCAACTGATGGACAAACAGAGATAACAATATAAACCGTAGAGGACATGCAAAGGCCTTGTGTAATGGATTTTCAAGGGAATTGGGAGGATCACTTGGATCTCATTGATTTTTCATACAACAATAGTTACCATGCAAGCATTGGCATGGCACCTTTTGAGGCTTTGTATGGAAGCAATTGTAGAAGCCCCTTGTGTTGGAATGACATAAGTGAGACAGTGATTCTAGGACCTCAATTGATAGAAGAAACCATCGATAAAATTAGAATAATACAAGCAAAGATTCAGGCAGCACAAGATAGACAAAAGTCCTATGCGGACCAAAAATGCCAAGAAGTTGTGTTTGAAGTTGGCGATAAGGTGTTACTTAAGGTATGACCAATGAAAGGAGTAATGAGGTTCGGAAAGAAAGGAAAATTGAGCCCAAAATACATAGGACCCTATGAGATCTTGCAAAGGATTGGAAAAGTAGCCTATAAATTAGGGTTACCAATGTAGTTGAGCAAGGTTCACAATATCTTTCATGTGTCTCAACTAAGGAAGTATGTGCTAGACGAGTCACATGTGTTACAAACTAAAACAATAGAGTTAGACCAAAGTTTGGCCTATGATGAGAGGCCAATTAAGATCCTAGACAGAAAAGTCAGGGATACTCGTAGAAAGAATGTCAAAATAGTGAAGGTGTTGTGGTCTAACCAAGAAACCGAAGAAGCTACTTGGGAAGCTGAAGTTATGATAAGAGAAAAGTACCCAGAGCTATTTCAGGGTAGTGAGTAGAGTTACGGGGACGTAACTCGATTTTTAAGGGGGGTAGAAAGCGGCCTGTTTTTCATGCGTTTTTACCCTCAATTTTGCAAGTTTTTATGAGTTTCCACGACTTTTAAGCAGGAGTTTTATGTTGGTCTACTAAAAATTTACTGAGTTTTATGTTTGTCTACTAAAAAGTTATCAAAAAGCATTACAATAAGGAAGTTTAAAGTAAATATAGACTCTATTCAAATTCCATACACTACACTACACAAAGTTTCGGGACGAAACTTCTTTTAAAGGGGGTAGATTGTAATACCCCACATTTTCACGTATTTAAAGAAAGTATTTTTGTATTTTATTTGTATAATTTTAATGTTTTTATTAAAAAATTATGTTCAATAGCAATATTAAATGTAAAATAATAATAATAATTATTATTATTATAAAAATAAATAATAAATAAGTTTTAATTAAAAATAATTATTTGTGTTCATAAATAATATTTTATGTTTATAAAATATTTTAAAAGGCTTCTAAAAATAGAATTTTCAAGAGTTTCTTAATTTATTTTGAGGCAAGGGCCTAAAGGTAATTTCTACTTATTAGGATAACTATGGGCTTTTCCAAATCCTACTTTGGGGCCTATAAATACCCCTTAAAACCCAAATTTTCAGATTTTCTTCATCATTAGTTGTCACTAGGATTCCAAAAACCTAGAGAGAAAAGGAGAGAAAAAAAAGAGAGAAATGTGTTTTCCAAAAAAAAAATAATAATAAAAATTTGACTTCAGTTTTTCGGAAAAAGAAAAAAAGGGGAGCAGCTCGTTCTTGGGATCCGTGCCTCGCCGGACCACCGTCGCTCCACCGCCGGCGGCCTACTCCTCCCCCTTTGGTTTTTTTTTTCTTTTGACTTTTATATAAAAAAAATTTCCTACTTTCTTTTTATTCAATCTTGCAAATTCATGCTCAAATTTATGTTTAATCATGATTTTATAAGTTTTAATCATGTTTTAATAAAGTTATGATTTGTTTTAAGGCATGAATTAATTTGTTGTTCATGAAATTTTAGATTAGGGTTTATAAAGTATGAAAGCTATGGTTTTTATGAGTTTTTATAATTTAAACTTCAATATTATTATCATGAATTATTGTTGTGTGAGTTTATAATGATTTTATGAAGTTTAGATTGGTTTTTAAACGCTTTGAATATAAAATAAATTGTTGTCCAAATTTTGTAGTCATGTAATTCAATAGAATAAATATTATGAACAGGTTTTGGCTTATGAAAAAATTATTTTAAAGAATAGATTGGTTCCATTATTACGTTAGTTGATTGTAGAAGAGTTTTGTCTTGAAATTATGATGTTTTTATGAGTTTTTCATGACTTTAAAGTTAATAATTAAATCTGAAATTTTTATAAAAATAAGTTAAAGTAAGTATTAAGTGTTCATATTCTGCTAGTACGATCCCATATTAATTCAATAATGTTACATATAATTTTTAGTATGTTTTATGAAGTTTAAAAGTGATTTTAAGCATTTTTAACATGCAGTCCAGATTTTATAAAGTGAATAATTATGCTTTTAAAATATGTAATTAGCATGAATTGATCATATAAATTAAGTAATACATTGTATGATTGATTTATGTTTTTTTGAAGTTTTTCAAGGAGTTTTGGTAATTTTAAATTGTTGTCCACTTTTCTAAAGTGGCATAAAATTTATATTAAGGTTTTATAAAGTATAAATAAGTCCCGAAAACCAATTAATCATACAATAGAAATTTAAAATGTAGTATGGAATTGAATAGAGACCATATAAGGAATGTTATAGACAAGTTTCCAACATAGAAGTTAGTTTATAGTTGTTGTAGAACCTAGTCAAGAAGGTTTTAATTTAGTTTCGATTTTCCCTTATGTAGGAGACTTTGATCTGGTCCACTTCTAGAAGTTGTGGCGGAGCACCATTATTTTACAAGGTACGCAAGTACTAAAGACAAACACAAGAATTAGAATCCATGCTTGAATGATCCTTGATTATATAGAATATTGTTATGCTTGTTTAAATCATGAATTTATGTGCATGACAAGTTTTGTTAGAAGCGTGATTTTTATAGTATGTTGACATTCCATGTTAAATAGTAATATAAACTTTTATAAGATTAAATTGGAATGTTATGATAAGATAATTTGGCCAATAATTTATTATTAAAGGAAGGAAGTCTATTTTTTAGTTGGTTAGTTACTTAATCAACAAGAAAGGTAGTTGTGCATATTTATTCACATGATTAAAAGAAGTTATGAGCATTTATTTTATACATGTTGCCACTCACAGTTTAATGTGTGGTCAAGGAGGAAATAAATATTTAGCCACTCACAGTTAATTTGTGGTATAGGAAGTTCAATTTAATTAAAGGACACACATAAGATTAATCTTGAATCACCTTAAATTGAAGATAATTAATATGGCTTGCTTCATTTGATGCATGCTTTTATGTGTTGTTGCTTGTGAGTCATAACATTGTTAAACCGGTGAATCACGTAAATTGTAAGACTACTTGCATCAAAACTCTTGGAACGTATATTCCTTGAGTACGAGCAATGGGGGGAGTCGTATAGAACAGTGATATATGACTTCTAATTGGGTTACAAGACGTTGTACTTTTTATATTTATAATGTGCTGGAATTCCATCACTTTATGTGGCATATTAATACCTTCTTGGAGTTGTTTCGATGTTAGTGCCCAATAGGGCGATGATTTTTAAAGAAGAAACCCGTTCGATGCAGGATCCATAAGTTTAAATATAGTAATTAATTTAGTTGAGTCCATGTACAGGTGAAAGGTTGTCAAAGGTAAGTTGTGTGTATGTTTTATTTCTTATTGCTTGGTTGCATAATCTTTAGTAGTTATGTACTTAGCTTCCCTGACTGTTTCTTTTGTATGCATGGCTTTGTCTTGGACTTGGCCCTACAATGACCCAATTGTGGTGAGTAGTTGTCTAGTAAAAGAAAAGCTACAGGTACAACTGGGCATATGTCATTTCATGATGGGCTGGAGTGAGAGCGCTTGCTGTGTTTTGTAGCTTTATTTTATATTGCTTATGTATTACTAACATTTATTTAGATGTTGTTTTATTTCCTAAAGACTTTGGTTTTGGTTTTAAGGGCCATTAATATGGTTTTGAAGTATTATAAAGTTTTAAGTTGATTTTTATTTTGGATGTTGGTTTGGATTTAGTTTTGAGATTGTTTTGAAGTTTAGTTTTAAATTGGTTTTTAGTTTTATGACATCCGCTGTAGTACTTTGATAAATGTCTTAGCCATTTTCACTGTGGCGGTAATACTTTTATTTTTCCATATTTAGAAATTTTAATAAATATATTCCTTAATATTTATAATATGTTTTCCGAAAACATATCAAGTAAGAAGTTAAGAAATTCCAGAGTGTTACATATTTAATGATTATGAGGCGGTAAAAGAGCTTAATATGGATGCTAAGCTTGCAGGTGAGAAGCTGTTACTTTAGTTGAATGAGTTGGACGAATTTAGATTAGGAGCCTATGATAGTGATAACATATATAAGGAGAAGCCCAAGAAGTGGCATGATAAGTGAATCACGAGGAAAGAGTTCTAAGTTGGCGACAAAGGTTTACTATTCAACTCTAGATTGAAGCTTTTCCCAAGAAAGCTGATTTCTAGATGCAACGAACCCTTTATAGTCACCATGGTGAGCAAGTTAGCTTTGTTGAGGTTCAAAATGACAAGGGAGAACGGTTCAAGGTCAACAGTTATCACCTCAAGCATTGCTATGAAGGCGATGTTGTTGGTCTAGTTGAGGATGTTACCTTCTGAAACCCCCACGCGCTATGAGGAATGACGTAGTATGGTCAAGCTAATGACCTTAAAGAAGCAATTTGCGGGAGGCAACCCGTAAGTAGTTTAGTTTCCTTTTCAGTTTATTTTGTTTTTATTAGTAGTAGTTCATACCACAAACAAATAGTTATCTTTGCTGCCACTAGTGGAAAAATGGCTATTAGTGACGCCTTATTAGTATCCTTTGTAACAAAAACGATACTAGGGTAGATATTCATTCGTATCATTTTAAACAAAAAACGATACTAATAGGAACCTATTAATCTCGTTTGTAAAAGAAACGACACTAATAAGAACCTATTAGTATCGTTTGTAAAAGAAACGACACTAATATGAATCTATTAGTATCGTTTCTTCAGAAAAGACACTAATGAAAACGCTATTACTATCGTTTTATTAAAAAACACGATACAAATCAGAAACCCTAACTAAACGCTCCCCTATAATGGATTCAAATGTCAATATGCCATACTCACACTTCCTCTCCTTCTCCAAAACGATCCGTAAATTTTTCTCCTCTCTCTATCAGTCGTGCATGTTCCCACCACCATCACTCCCACTGATATCACTTCTCACCACCACCACTATCACTCTCACCTCCATTTTTCTCATCACCGTCTCTCACCACCTTTATCCTCATCACCGCCACTAATTCAAAACTAGGGTTTTTGGTTTTTTGGGTTGTGGAGTTGGGTTTCTATGGTGGTCACAAATTAGATTTTTGGATAATTGAAGTTTCAAACTAAGTTTTTCGGTGGTTAGGGTTTCGAAGTGTCTTTGTTGGTGATGGTTTTGAACAAATCGAAGATTCGAAGAATATGAAGTTGTAATTAAGGTAAATTATCCTCAACTTTCATATTTAATTTTTTGTGTTGTTTATTTTTTTTCATTGTTTGATTTACTTTGCTTTTGGTTATTTGTCCCCAATTTACTGGTTTTGGGGTTTTTAATGTTGTTTTTTCAAGTTTTTTTTTATTCAATTAGGTGATTTTTTGAGGCTTTTGGCTGCTTGATCCTGATACTCCTGCTATTCTTCTTAAGGTATTATTTTTTTTTTTTTATTATTTTTCTATACATGCTCCTGCAATTTTGATTACTTTTTTATCCTTGAATTTTGATTTTTATTTTTGCTACAATTTGTTAATTTACAGTGCTGAAATGAGGAAAAGCGAAGCGAGCAGCAGCGCTGAAGGAGGAGGTGGCGGTGAAAGCATAGATCGACTTGCGGCTACTTTAAATTTGGTCGTCGTTCCAGTATTTCTCACTATCCCTTTCTATCTGTTTAAGAATTAGACTAACAATTAATTGAATTATTTTCTGCTGTTTTGTTCTACATTTTTCTGTTTATTTTCTGATGAATTTCGATTTTGATTTCTTTATGAATTTTATTTCTGCTGGATTGTCCCTCTTTAGCTTCTTTGTCAATCATTCTTGAACAATAGTATTCGATTGTTGTTCTTAAATTTAATTCTTTTCTTATTGTTTTCGATTTGTTGTTCTAATTTTTATTTCTGTCCTTATTGTTTTCAATTTTTTGTTATTTTTCAGAGATTCGTTGTTGTACAGGGGTTTAGTTTAATTTCTGTATTTTATGATCCATTTCTAGGGTTTCTTCCTCTTTTGACAGGAAATTTTGTCAAAATCATAAGACTCATCGTCTCAGTTTCAATCGATTTACATATAATTGTGGAGTTTTATGAAGTTCAGTATGTTTGATTGAAAAACTATTCTTTTTTGTCGTTTTAATTGCAGTTGATTTTCATTGATTTGGAATGTCAGTTTGATGTTTTACGGCTTAGTGTACAGTTGTATACTCATTATGCACATGAAAGTCTTTTACTTCTTAATTTTCTTTTTTCTGTATGTTTCTTGAAACCATAATCATATCTCTGATGTCCGGTGTACGGGGTAATAAGTGTGGATAAGGTTGCAACTGCAAGATTCATTGCTCTAGAGTTGGTTTCTAACAACCTAACCTGAAATTGCTAAAAGAAAGAGTTTAAAGGATTAACAATGCCTGTAATTGTGTGTGTGTATATGTGATATGTTATTGAGGTGTACATTATTATTAAGGATGCTGAAAGCCTGAAACATGATTGCACCCTTAATCATCTAAAGGAGAGTGTACCAAAAGATGGAAATTTACACGTTAATCATCTTCATTTATTGTGTATTTGATCTTTTTATGTGCCATTTCGTATGGTATTAATCCATGCTTCTTCCTATTGTTCTATTTGTGGTAGAGATATGGGATCTTCATCAATTGTGTATTGTTCCTATATTCAGCTGTTTTTAGCAGTTGGGTGGTTATCAATTATGATTCTATTTGATTAGTTCGAAAGTTTTTGAAATTTAGGGTTTATTCATTTAAATCTTATTACATTTTTGTGCTTCTGCATGAGACTGATTTTATGGTTCCGCATTTGACTTGTTTATCTTATAGTTGAAGCGAATTTGTGTTTATGTCTTTATAATGTGTTTGATGTGTGGTTTTGTTTGAATGAGGTGGACTGTGTGTTTATTTTAATGGTGTGCTTTGTTGTGTTCGATTGTTACTGATGGTGGTTTTTTTGGAGTTTTATGTGCTGATGTTTCAAGGAATTTTTCGATTGAGAGTTAGATTGTTTCAAAAAAACGTCACTGACTAAGTATGTTAGTGGAGTGTTTTTTTTTTCCCGTATCGGAGCATTATTTTTATTAGTGTCTTGCATTGCTGTCTTTTTCATTGCTCTCAAGGTTTTTTTTTTTTTTTTTGGGGTTGGTGGNTTTGTGGGTGGGAGGGGGGGGGGGTGGATTTATATGTGTTCAGTTGTAATGTGCAAATTTACAAATTTGAAGTATGCCAAACAAGAAATAGAATAACCCATTGGAGTGGTTTTCTTTTTCTTTTTTTTCCCCATATTTGTTTTGTGTAGTGATACTTTCAAGCAATTTGCTGGGGTAATTGGATTCATAGATGTTGAGTTACAATGTGCCAATTTACATGTTACAAGGATTACTTTAGTTGTTTAATTGATTGTGTGATCACGTTTAAAAATGTTATTATTGAAGTTTAAGTGAGTTATTTTTTTCAAGCTTGGCTAGCATTTCGATCTAGAACTGGATGTTATGAAATTAAGAAGGGTTACTTGAGTTGCAAAGTGCATACTACTATAATAAAGCAAACTAGATGTGATGAAATTCGCAAGAAATTTGATCTATTAGTGTTCTAATGTAATCGCATAAACCATTTTCAAATTAAGTGTTAAACTGCTAATATATATTTTGGATTAATAACATTATTTACTTTCAATAACTTCAATTCTCACAAGATCCTTTATCACGTTTCACACAAGATTTCTTTGTTCAGCTTCTCAGTCGAAGTTGCCCTGCTTGTGGCTGTAAGTCTCCTGAATCGAAGCTGTTGTTGCTCATTGTAAACTATTACTTCATTTTTTTACTATCTGATTATATTAGTTGATGTTTCTTTCATATGAGTAAGTTGGTATGTTGCCTAATTTATGTTTCTTTTATATGAGTAAGCTGGTATGTTGCCTTGTTTATGTTTGGATGGTGTTTATTTCTGAATACTTACGTTAGGAAACTAATTCAGTTGCTTGTTTGTTAATTGGTGATTATTTAGGAAATTAGATTGATTAGTTGTGGTTTTATTTATTGTTACTTTTAGTTATTAGTTCTTGCTCTGCTTCTCTAAAATTGCTACTGCTTTTTTTTTAATCATTTGGTCATTAGTGGATCTTGTTTCCTCGTGAGAAGTCTTGTATGTTGCTTGGTCAATGTTTCAATATTGTGAAAATGTGATTGTTTAGGAACATAGTAATCTGATCATTATTTGATCTTCTTTTCCTGGTACTTTTTTGGATTTTGTAGTTTGATTTTCTTGTCTAGCAAATTTATTTCAGCTATATTATTTCTGTGGTTGAGTTTGTTGATTCTGGACGTGATTTCATCGTTGCGCTTGATGTCAATTCGTCTGATTTGATTCACGAGATTGTGACTGAATGCGGTGTCGATTTCGATGATGTGAGCTCTTTTTTTAATCAATGCACTCTTTTTTCTGTTGTTTGTCGAGTAGGAGGAGAATGGAGGTCCTTATAAGGCAACGATGCTATTAAGACATGCATCTAATCCTGAAGTTGATGTATTACATGCCTATGAAAGGAGGGAGCTTCTCATTCCTACTCTTCAACGCTCGATTTCTTCCCTCACTTATCAGCTCCATTGCCTTTCTGACCTTGTTGGGTTTCTGCACTTTCATTAGAATTTGGTCTACTATGATTTTGTTATGGTGAAGTTAATTTATGGCCCTTTATGTATCATTAATGTCTTTGTAATAATTTATTATTGTTATTCATAAATTTAATATAGTATTTGTTACAATAATTTTACTTTTTGGTTACTAGTATTATTTTTTCATTACAATTGTGATTTTATTTTTATTTTGTTTTCAAAGATTGCTATTAGTATTGTTTTTTAAAAACAAACGATACTAATAGCTATTTTTTTATATTTTAAAAACCATTATTAGTATCGTTTTTGTAAAAAAAACGATACAAATAGGATTTCCTATTTGTTACGCCTCCAATTGTATCGTGTGTAAAACGATACAAATAGCTCATAAAAAACGATACTAATGAACTATTTTTCTACTAGTGTGCTAAGTGAGAGTGAGGGTGCTAATGATTTTGGTCAGCTTCGGCTTATGAGTACAGGTCTCGGAACGTGTTTCATGGTGGAAATCAGCAAGGAAAAAAAGCACCCGTGCTACCTAGGGGCTTGCCCGAGTAGTCGGACGACATCCGCCTGATCGGGCGCACGGGGCAAGTAAAGAAAGCCAAATCCAGGAAGAAGAAATTTTCGCCCGAGCACCCGGGCGACATCCGCTCGCTCAGCCATAGATGACGAGCAGCTCGCCCGAGCACTCGGGCGAAATCCACCTGATCGGGCGCGAATGGCATTTTTTTAGGAGAATAAAAAATTTAGTTAAGTAAAAATCCCCTGACTCGGGCGAAATCAGATCAGTATCGGGCAAGACATCAAGATAGCCTTGCCCGAGTAGTCGGACGACATCCGCCTGATCGGGCGCACGGGGCAAGTAAAGAAAGCCAAATCCAGGAAGAAGAAATTTTCGCCCGAGCACCCGGGCGACATCCGCTCGCTCAGCCATAGATGACGAGCAGCTCGCCCGAGCACTCGGGCGAAATCCACCTGATCGGGCGCGAATGGCATTTTTTTAGGAGAATAAAAAATTTAGTTAAGTAAAAATCCCCTGACTCGGGCGAAATCAGATCAGTATCGGGCAAGACATCAAGATAGCCCCTTCCTCTTATCTTCCTCTCCTTCTCTCTCTTCCCTCATTCATCTTCAACCTCACTTCAATTTTTTTCAAATTCTCTCAACCTCCATAACCACTCAAGCCTTCAATCACTCATAACTCACTTATTCTTTCTCCAAACCTATTTTATATCTAGTACTTAAAAATCACTTTCATCACCTTTTTCCCACTTCTTACAAAAACCCCAAAAACTTCACAAAACTCACAATATCTTCCAAGAGAGCAAGGTCATCACAACACTGGGGCCGTGGGCAACAACAACCACCACCACCACCACCATAAATTCCACGTGACCCGAGGTTCCTCGATATCATATTTGAAACCGAGGAGTAAAAGGTAAAGTTTACTCATTTAACTTGTAGGGTTGTAGTTCCAACTTGTTTCTTAGATCATACCTTGTTAACAAGGTTAGGAATTGAAGATGCTACTAGCGAGTTGTTTACAAACATGGGTATGGGTTACTTTTACAACTTCAATGCTCCTACATATGCTGATTTGACATATGATCTTTTATCGAGTTTGTCTGTTATTCGTCCTAGCACATCTAGACCTGTTAGGGCAATTAGTTACCGTTTGGGTAACCGGACTTGGGAACTAAATACTGATGATTTTTGTAGAATTTTTGGGTTGAGCTCTGAAGATACCATGAAACCCCCTAAGGGTTATAATGGTGCCACATTGTGGTATGCTTTAATAGGGGATATTCTGAACGACTGGCAGCATGCTCATGCCAGTCGAATACACTAACCTTTTGTACTCATCACCCAACGATTGACGGATGGACTATTTTTGGCCGAAATGAGCCAAATAATGTGAGTAAAATTGAAGTTGTCATCCTTGGGAACATTTGGTTATAACCGAATTCCCCTACAAAATCAACATCACCCATCACTTCATCCTCCACCTCCTAAACCAAAGCAACACTTTTCTTGTCACCGATAAGTATGCGCAATCGATGTCTAACAACATGGTCTTCGGTGGCCTAATTTTGACGATTGCCCAGTACCATGACATTCCTACTCTTAATAGAACCAAAGTTCAGGGTTCTAATATTTTAGACATTGCTCATCTGAGTCACTTGGACAGGGTGGACTTGGCTACCTAGAACAAGTTACGTTTGTAGGTTGGTTCTTGTAAGCCCCGTTCTGTGCTACTTCCCAACCCCGTGTGTACGGGGTTGCTTCTCGACCAGGATTCCTATGTCATGCCCCTCAATGGGTATGAGTCTATTCAAAAATACAGTACCCCCCCCCCCCCCACNCCCCCCCCCCTACAGCAGGCGGGAACAGTGAGAACAATCTCATTCTCAGCCCCCACAACAGGGGTACCAGGGGATAATGTCCCCTATTTGGAGAGAGGCGACATGAGGGCCTTAATTGACCGTCTCCGGAACCATTTCGGTCAATTCTAGATTCAGCAAAACAAGTTCTTCCGTTAATTTGATAATTTCCAACAGGACTATCGTCTTGCTATGTACCCTATTTATGACCGCTTTACTCGTCAGGGAGTGGTCCATGCTGCTGGCCCCCATCCATCCTAGTACACTTACCCACAAGGGGGATATGGAGCTGCTGGAGAGGGCACCACTAGGATGGGTGGTGCTGATGCTGATGATGAGGAGGAGGAGGAGGGTGACTCTGATGAGTTCCTAGAGGACTCGGATTGAGGAGATGGTGCTTTTCTCCCCTCCAGCACTGAGGACATTGATGAGTCCGACTTGGGGGATGTATGTTTTATTTGCTTTCGTAGTATAGATTTTTATTGCTTTCTTAGGATAGTCATATGGTTTGTACTACTTTTTAAAAGTAGGAGTGTACATATGACAAAAAAATGTACTGCTTTCATAGTTTAGTTTTTATTGCTTTTTAGTTAGTTGACTGAATAAATTGAATGATTGAACTTGATTTTTATTTGAGTATTGCTGAATGATTGAATGATGACTTCCCTGTGCCCCGCATTTTCAAAAAAAAATTATTTTTGATTGATTTGGGCATATGATGAGCTATGTTTAGGGAATTGCCAACTTGGACTTGAAGTTGATTTAGCCTGAAAAAGTTCATATCTTGCAATATGGCCATGTGTACAGTAGAGGCTTTAACTAGGCAACGAGAGGATTTGAGTCGCATACATTATTAAATGCTTATTTGTTTTCTTGTGTGTTTAGTTCCTGGTGCTTGTATGATCCCTGTTTTAGCTTTTTACTCTTGTAGCTTTGCTTTGGTCTGTTTCATGTCGTGAATGATAAAAGACATTCATTTCTTTTAGGAGCTTTCAGATTTTAGGCATTCCATCGTAATATTTCCTTTGATCCCTGTTTTGAGCTTTTAACCATTCATTTGCATTTTAGCCACATTACAACCCTTTTTGGTTGTGCTTTTACTTTATATGTGCCCAAGCTTTTCTTGGGGGAGATTTTGGAGTTGTATTGTTGTTGTGCATTTGATAGAAGTTTTGGTGGACGTTGGAAAAGAAAATGTTGGAATAAATGTTTAAAGTTTAATGATAGATTTCACGATAAGGCTCTGCATACAAATGTCCGGGTTAGTTTATGCAATGAAGAATTAAAAAGTTTTTATCTTATATTTAGCCTAGTTATGTATGTATGATGATTTTTTCTATATTATGTTAATTTAGCAAAGACATGTCATTAAGAGTCGTGAGCCGAAGTTTTTGATAATTTGAAAGATGAAAAAGAAAGAAAAAATAATAATGAAAATGAAAAAAAAATTTAATGTTGAAATCAAAAGAAGTGAAAAGCAGAAAGTGAGGTTGTGAATATTGGTGTTGTTGAATTATAAGTTTTATGGTGTGATGTGAATTTCAAAAGAATTGGTTGATGTTGGAATTATTGATATTCTTCAATTTCATATGCTTATAGCCCGCATTTTCCACCAAATTATCCCAAATTTATCCTACCCATCACCCTAGCCAAGTTACATGCTTAATAAAGACCTTTTTGACCGGCATGTGCTTGTTTTTAGTTCTTGTGAAGTGAGTCAATTGCCAAGGCTAGAGAATATTACATGCATTTTGAGTTGACTTTTGCAATAGGTTGATTGAGTACCCTTTAAACACATGCATGAGGTGTAAGATGTGGGGTTTGGTTTCTCTAAACTACATTTAAACACTTTTTGCGTTGCATTACATGTTGACTTTTGTTATGAGGTGAGGGTGAGCTACATTGTTTTTATGCTCAATATAAATGTATGGAGTGACATCCCGTGTGTTACTCTAGCTATAGATCTCTATTTCTTGCATGGTCGGATCTATGATTTGTATTTAAGTGGATGGCAATCAGGGAATTTTGATTTGTTGGTATAGGAACATACATGCTCGGAATCGCTTGAGTTGATTGTGTTTTATAAAGTTTGAGGGTTGAAGTTATTGTTTGTTTTGGTTTGATTGCTTGAGAAAAAGCAAGTGTTTGGCTTGGGGAGTTTAATAAGTGTATTTTTTTCATGTATTTTACCCCCTTTCCCGGTTTATACTAACTCTAAACTTGGCTCTTCGGAGCTATTTTGGCGAATATTTGGTTATATGGAGTTGTTTGTGCATCTAGTGACATTTTGCAGGATTTCGGTGTTTTAGCATTGATCCGAGACAATGTTATGAGCTACAACTAGATATGAGGAGCCATGGGTTGGTAATGAAGTATTCAGGAAGCTATGATGTAGCCTGGATGAGTTAGAAGACGAGTCGTTTTGATCATGATGAAGAAAGGAATTCACCCGGGCACTTGGGCAGAATTCGCCCGGCCAGTCGGGCGGAATGTACTTAGAATTTTCAGACTACTTCGAGAGAAAACACCGATCGGGCGGATTTCGCTCGGGCGGTCGGGTGGATTGCTTCCAAGGGCCAAATTCACTTGTAACGTGAGCCCAACCGGGAAAATTTCGCCCGGTCAGTCAGACGGTTCATCTGGATGGGCTTTTTCTCCTTTTTAGCTCGAGATTTGAAGCTTTTGTATAGATAGCTAATATTTTTAGTGTTTTTATACTTTACACATTATTATTATAGCCCAGGTTTTCATTTAGTTCTCTCTCTAGAATTACTTTGTGAACTTTATTATTCACATTCATTCATTCAGTACAATCATTATTGCAGGTTCCATTCATTTTCTTCCTTTGTTTTTGTTTGTTTTATGTTTTTTTACTGTATAACTATCAGTAGTAGTTTAGTTTTAGTTAATTATTCTTAGATCTTGTTATATGCCCTAAAATTTGTGTTCTTAGTTTATATAGTTTATGTTAATTACTTTATTCGATTTAATCATGTTTCTAGTTTTAGTTTTTAATATTAATTTGTTTTCTATAGTTCTGATTATGCACTAGTACAAAAATCCACTTTTGCTGCGGTTTTTATAGGAGTATTTGCTGCGGTTTTTAACCGCAGCACTTGGAGCAGCAGCAATAAACCAACATATTATTTGTTGCGGTTGAACCGCAGCAAAAAAATGGACTTTTTGCTGCAGTTATTCACAAAACCGCAGCAAATAAGCACCCAAAAAAATAATTTTTTTTTTTTGCATTTTAAAGCAAAATTAGAAGCTGAAATGTTATACATACATAGAATCAATTATTTTCAATATAATTACACTTTTATCACAAAAAAATACACTTCTATCACAAAAATACATTTGAAATTTAACTTAAACAAGATTCATTACTTCAAAGAAGAACAAAAGATCATCAAATACATAAAAGGTTGTAATTTCAATCGAAATAATTACAGCAGAAGAACATCAAATTAAATTACAATTCCAGCAGCAACATCAAACTCAATTACAGTTGCATCAATACTATTAAATAAACTAAAAATAAAACTAATAGCATCACCAACCAAAAAATAACATATAAACTAAAATATAACCATTGTGAAAGTGTAAATTAACTTCAAAGAACATGAGCATAGCAGCAGCAGTAATAATGGAACGGCAGCGGCAGCATCAATAACAATGTAAGAACAACGACAGCAGCAGCAACAATGGTCTTAAGAACAGCAGCAGCAATGGTCTTAAGAACAGCAGCAATTGAAGAAAAAAATGCATCAGATGTTCATAACTATCAAACTGATAGAACAAGTAAGATTTAAGAATGACATGCAATGATGCAAAAAAAAAAAATCAGAAGCCAATGCAACACTAAATGACCACGCAATGTTTTCTCTAAACTTGGCTCTAAGTTACTATCCATAGGAAATTAGGGAAAATAAAACATTTTTCAATGGTGACACTAAGGATACACCTTTGATTTAGATAAAAATCACACGAGTGAAAATTCTATAAGTCAATAATAACAAGCACCTTTTTATTAAAAATAATATAACCGGTAAATCCTCCAAAGACTGCACCTCACAAGCATGAGGCATGAGCATGTTCAAAGACTAGCAGATGCTTCTACTGTGTATCTTAATCATCATCTATACAACATTACAAGTCATAAAACAAACTTTCAGAATTTTGTTTCAAAATGAATTTGATTCAATTAAAGGTTTATTCCAATTTAGTTTGTTGTGTATGCAAATGGCTTTTGTAATTCCTCTTATTATATATTAGGACTAGGTTTATATTTTTGTTGTCTATCAGCTCAAGTCTATATGCCTTCAGAGATAATAAAGGGAAGCCATTAACTCATGAAACTTAAAACTAAAAGTTAAACAAAATTAAATAAAAATCAAAAATAAAAACAACAAAATCAACACCAACTTGGTAACTTTAAACAACTATTAGCATGATTCTTTCTGCATGTTTTCCTATTCCGCCACTCCATTTATGTTTGAAAATATTGTAGTAAAATGTTCCTAATCTAGGAAATGATGAAGTATGACAAGTTAATCTGGATATGTAAATTGTATAGTAGAAGAAGTTATTAATTAATCATAGGAAAGACTAAAGACTACTTAGTATTTACCCATGGAAAAAGAATTCATAGATGTTGTCTCCATCATATAAACTAGCTAGTGTAAGATGATTCGAGAAAATTAGTCATGTAATGATAATTGTATAAGGTTGCACATTGACTAACATAATACAAGTTTCTAATATCAACAGAACAGAGAAAAGTATTATAGTAGAATCACGAAGAGGCTAAGAGCACAAGAAATGGTGCCAAAGGTGTACCTTTGCAAGGAGCTTCTTCTGGTAACGGAATCCCTAATCATAAAAGAGATAGAAAACCGTTAGCAGTGAGTATGTAGATCTATTCAGAGCCAAGGTAATCACTGAAACAGCATAGAATTACCTTATCAATCCCATAGATGTAATCACAGTATGTGAAGACTGAAGCAAAATTGCTTTGCCTTTGTCCTCCTACATAATGATGGTAATCATGGTACTCAGCACCACCATAAAATGGAATATACTTGGTGGGGCTCCATGGAAAGTCATAACTGTAACACAACAATCAAATAGATTAACCAAAATGAGCGACATAATGCTCACAAGAACACACACACACACAGACACACACGAGTACTTAAAACAAGCAGCTTGATTATGAAGTATAAATGTTATGGATAATTGAATTGGGCACTAATCAATCCATATAGTGACAGCTTATGACTTGGATAATCGATATCCAAATTCAGAAACNGATAATCGATATCCAAATTCTGAAACTGTAGTAACTATAGGATTTATTCATATAGTATCCAAATTATGTACTTGATAGTAACTATAGGATACCAAATCTCATTGTAGTAAGTAAACTGTAGCATAAAAAATTTATTCAAAATATTATATAAATTCAAAATCCACCTGAAAAATATTATATAAATTCAAAAATTGATAAAAAAACAACCAAATAAATTAAAATCCACCTGAAAAACCAGAAAAGCCAAACAACAACAACAATGGTTGAAGTCAACAACAATTAATTCAGTCAGTCACCTGCAAAATCGAAAACAAAAAATTAAAATAAATTCAAAACCAAAAAACAACAACAACAAAAAAGATAAAATCGAAACTAACCACCTGAAATCGCCTCCAAAAGCCACCAGAAATCGCCTCCAAAAATCGCCTCTAAAAGCCACCAAAACTCGCAAAATTCGAACAAAAAAATTAAAACACAAAATAAAACTTGAAAATGAAAAATAAGACCGAAAAAGGAGAGAAAATTGAAAATGAAGAGGGAGATGATATTTAGGTCTGAGATGATAGACGAATAAGACTCAAGGATATAGACGAAATTCAAGCAAATTCAAACCTAAAAACTGACAAATTAGCTTCAATAGACAAAAATTAAACCTCTAGTTTTTGATTCGAAGACTCAAGGATGATGAATCCACCATTGAAGGTAAAAACAAAGGTGAAGGAGAAGAACATGATGACGCTGGAAACGAAGCAGATGAAAATGCATCGCCGTCGCCGGAAACCTAATGAAGAAAATTTGATTGAAGAAACCTAATTAAACTACAATGATTGAAGAAAATTTGATTTTGATGAAGAATAATGTTTTGACTAATTTTGGTGAGAGGCAGCCGAAAACGATTGAGGTGAGGGTTAGGGTTAGAACATCGGAGAAGATAGAAAAGAGAGATAGGGTTAGGGTTAGGAGGAAGAAAAGAATAAAGGTTTTTAGTATGTTTTTTTTTTTTTTTTTTTGCTTTTATACCCCTCCTTTTGGGCTGGGCTTGGGGCGGAGTCTTTGTTTTGTGTTGAATTATTTGCTGCGGTTATAACCGCAGCAAATAACAAAAAAACCGCACCAAATACTTTAACCGCAACAAATAATTTTGTGTTGAAATCATCAACAAGTATTTGTTGCGGTTCTTTAAACATCCCAAAGAACCGCAGCAAATGTGGCGCAGCAAAATCCTTTTTTTCTACTAGTGATGTGTGAGTAGTTTAGTTTCTAGTGCTAGGGGATCCATGGATTAGTTTCTTTGTTTTGAATTATGATTGATTAATGTGATTTGTGTTATTTCTGCATTCCTATTATCAGTTTATGTTGCTTTCAATTAAATTCTGGTCAGGTTTGATTGTTAGTTTGATATTGTCGAAATCAAGGCCGAGAGGTAAGATTACCACAATTAGATGACAGGGATAATTGGCAAAATGAGTCTAAGTGAGCGAGAACCATTAGAGGAGTTTTGAAGGAGTCTACATTCGAGAGAATAGTGAGCCTTAATTCAGGAAGTCATAAATCATTAGTTAATTGTTGGTCAGTTCATTGTTCAATTGATTCATGGTGAACCGATTTCCTAGGCTTAGTTTGTTGATATATTTTCGTATTAGATTTTTTCCTTAGTATTAATTATTATATTAGTTGAAAACCAATTCAAAGGCCCTTTACAGCGAAATAACTTTTTAGAGTTTGTAGAATTTCGTTGCTTCCTTGAGAATTCGATCCCTACTTCCCTATCTGCATTAGTTAGAGTTGTAGGTTGTTTTTGACAGGTATACGACTGCCCCTACCAACAATGAAATTTACCCAAGCACATATGACGTTTTCGGGCACTTAGTTTTTTTTTCTTAAAACATTGGGAGCGGCATTATGCCAGGGCAGACCGGGCAGAATGAAGCATACCCGGGCTAGTTGCACTCTACCCGGACGCACTGGCATGAGATAAAAATTGCGAAGTTTCACCCCTGGCAGCATGCCCGGGTAGGCTGGGCGGACTGACAAAAACCCGGGCGTATTGCATTTTACGCAGGCGCGCAACACATTTTGAGGGACTTAGTTTTTTTTTAAGGATTTTCGGAAAAACACCCCTCTTGTTAGTGTGCTTTCGGAAAAACACCCCTCTTGTCAGTGTGCCCGGGCAGGCCGACTGGGATGCAAGGTCACCCGGGCGAAATGCAGCGGGCCGAGGCGTACTGAAATCCCCCTTCTTAATCTCTCACGAACTCTCTCTTCCTCTCATCCCTTCACTTCTTCCTCTTCCTAATATACTTTTTCTCACTATAAAAACCCCCAAATTCCCCATTAAACCCATTTCAACTCAAACTTTAATCCTCCATATCTCATCCATTTCTTGCCCAAATCCACTCAAATTTTCACAAATCTTCTCTATTTCCTTCCCTCTTTCTTTTTCGCAACACATATTTCATCAAAATCCCAAAAATCATCATTACCCACAAATTCTAAATTCATCAAAAAAAATAAAAAAAACCTTCTAACCATGCCTCCAAAAAGGACTAGAGGAGAAACAAGTGGTGCTACAAGGAGACAACCTCCAAACAACGAAATTGAGCGAGACCCGGACTACCCATTGGTAAGTTTCTCTTCTGTTGAGTAAAAAGATAAATTTTTAAAGATTAAGTTTAGGCCCGTTGTTGCAACTAGATTCTTGGATCATGGTTTGCTTCAAGCCTTGGGTATTATAGATGAAACTACACAAGGCTTATAGAATTTGGGTTTAGAGTTATTTTTTACCATGGATTTTCCGACTTATGCGGATATTACAAATGAATTCATGCCTAGTTTGTGCATTGATAGGCCTAATGCTCATAGACCGTTCAAGGTGTCGCTTTTCATGTGTATGGAATTGATCATTAGGACACTTAGGATGATTTTTCTTTGATTTTTAGCATGAATAGAATGGGGACGAAGAATCCACCTAAGGAATTTCGTGATGTTGATATTTGGAATGCTTTGACTAGTTTAGAAACTGAAACTTGGCAACATAATTACTCTAATTTGATTCATCAACCATCAGCTAGGATAATTCATAAATTTATGGGATGGAATGTTTTTGGTCGCCATGAGTGTAATTCGGTTACTACTAGAGAAATTGCATTAATGGGGCAACATTTAGTGAGAGGTTCTTGTCCGTATCTTATTCTTGTGACTCACCACTTTGCGATACACTTGCAAACCCAATGTAAAACTTTTGCTGGTAGAGATGTGCATGGTAACTCAAGAGTGAACAATATTGTGTTTGGTGGCTTGATTACTTTGATTGCTAGGAGGTATTGGGTTGAATTTGAGTAGCACCGTAGACCCGTTGTTGGTTCTAGGCGGTTAGATTTGGATTATTTTACCAATTGTGATTGGATGACTATGTTTAAGGGGTAACGTTTCATATGGTACATTAGAGGGGGAGGGTGGGCTTTTACCATTCTTCCCAACCCCACCATTACAGGTTTGACTCCAGACCAGAAGTCATGGACCCTACCCCTTAATGGACATCAGGCTGCTTCTACCGCTAGCCAGCGGACTTATATGAGGAAGGGGCCTTCTCAGCTCCCTCTTTCTCAGCCCGAGGCAGGAGGTGCCGTGTCGTGGCGATATGTTATGGGCTAGTTCTAGAGTTAGTTCGAAACTTTCAAATAAAGCAGCAGCAACTTGTCTAACGGTTTGATACCTTTCAGCAGGATCATACCCGAGCTATGTATCCGATCTATGATTATTTTCTCTGTTCTGGTGTTGTACCTTCTGCTGGCCCTCACCCTTCCTGCTACACTTTCAACCCGGGAGAGGGGTCCAGTAGAGGAGCTGCAAGAGCTGATGGTGCTGATGATGATGGACCCAATACATATGAGTTCATGGAGAGCTCGGGATGAGCAGCAGCTGGCTCCTTTACTTCCTTCAGCATGGGGACATTGATGAGTCCGACTTGGGGGAGGTAACTTTTATTGCTTTCTTTTATTACTTTCTTAGTATATATTTTATTGCTTTCTAGTGTAGTCTTTATTGCGTTCTTAAGACCGTTGCTTGATTGATATCGTTCGTTAGGAATGGGAGTTTGCTTGCAACACAAAAATATTGTATTGCTTTCATAGTTTAGGATTTATTGCTTTCTTAGTTTAGTTGATTGATTGATTGTTGAATGAGTGAATTGAATAGATGATGGCTTCCCTGTGCCCCGTATTTTATTTATATAAAATGTTTTTGACTGATTTGGGCATGTGATGAGCTATGTCTAGGGAATTTCCATCTTGGACTTGAAATTAATTTAGCTTGAAACAGTTTTTTATCATGCCATTATAGCCATGTGTAGAGTAGAGGATTTAGCTAGATAACGAGAGGATTTGAGCCACCTATATGATTATATGTTTATTTCTTTTCTTGTGTGCTTAGTTCCTGGTGCTTGTATGATCCGTGTTTTGGCTATTAACTCTAGAAACTTGGCTTTGGTATGTTTCATGGTTTCTTTTAGAAGCCTTCCGATGATTCAATTCTATGCATTGCATCACAAATATTTCCCTTGGTCCTTGTTTTGAGCCTTTAACCTTTCATTTGCATTTTTAGCCACATTACAGCCCTTTTTGGCCGTGCTTCACTGTTTGACATATGCCCAACCTTGGCTTGGGGGAGTTATGAAGTTGTTGTGTTGTTGAATGTGCATTTGACGTAATTTTGAAGGATGTTGGAAAGGTATGTTGGAATAAATGTTTGTTAAAAGTTCAATGATAGGTTTCACAATAAGGCTTTGCATACCAATGTCTGGGCTAATTTTTGCAATAAAGAATTGAAAATTTTATCTCTTATATAGCAAAGTTATGTACGTGTGATGTTTTGGTCTATGACATGTCATTAAGAGTCGTGAACCTAAATATTTTGAAAAGGCTAAGAAATTATGTAAGAATCGAAAAAGAATGAAAGAAGAAAAATAAAGAAATAAAGCTTGTGAATATTGGAAGTATCTTAGAATTAAAAGTTTTATGATGTAACGTGAATTTTCATAAAAATTGAGTTTGATGGAGTTGAATGTTGAAGTTGTTGATTTTCTTCAATTTCAAATGCGTATAACCCGCATGTTCCATTTCATTATCCCAAATTTATCATACCCATCACCCTAGCCATGTTACAAGCTTAATAAAGACCTTTTTGATCGACATGTGCATATTTTTAGTTCTTGTGAAGTGAGTCAATTGCCAAGGCTAGTGATTATTACTTGCATTTTGAGTCGACTTTTGCACTAGGTTGAGTGATTACCCTCTAAACACGTGCATCAAGTGTGAGATGTGGGATTGGATTCCTCAAAATTGCATTTAAACACTTTTTCCATTGCATTACATATTGATTTTTTTTGGATGTGACGGTGAGCTACATTGTTTATATGATCAACAAAAATGTTTGGAGTGACATCTTGTGAGACTCTAGCTATAGATCTCTATTTCTTGGATGGTTTGCTCTATGATTTTGATTTAAGTGGATGGCGATCAGGGGATTTTGATTTGATGATATAGGAACTTACATGCTCGAAATTGCTTGAGTTAATTTTGTTTTGCAAAGTCTTAGGAGTGAAGTCATAGTTTTTTTTTATTTGTTTGCTTGAGGATGAGCAAAGGTTTGGCTTGGAGGAATATGACAAGTACATTTTATGTTCATTATTTGCCCCCATTTTATGTTGGTTTTCGCTCTAATGAGGCTCTTTTGAGCCAATTCTACTGGTTTTGGTTGCTTTTAGTGCTTGTTGTTTAGATTTGTCATTTATTGCAAGAATTTATGCTGTTGTGTCGATTTTCGCATTATCTTGGGCACTTGGCAAGTTAAGAGGAGTCTTGACCACTTTGAGAAGCTATAAGAAAGCTCGGGCATAATTGAGAAGCATTTGGGAAGCATAGAAATCACGTTTTGAAACGAACAAACTAAGTCAGAGGATCCGGAGGCCATTGTGCAATAAGCCCGGGTAGGCGGCATTCCGCCTGGGTCGAGCGCATTGCGCCCGGCCTACCCGGGCAAGCTTATCCTTTCGAGTTTTTGTCAAATTTTCTACTTTATTCAGTACTCTACATTTATGAGCTAATGTAACGGCCTAATGCAACTGTTGGATATAATGTAACAATCTAATGCAATAACTACAGCTAATGCAACACTTTTTTTAGTCTAATACAACAGTCATATTAACGTGTTGCATTAGAGTACCGATGAATAGAATAAAATAATAAATACGAGGTAATAGGATTAATATCTCAATTACTTTAGTGATTCTCCATTATTTCCCCTCGTTCTCTTTCCTTCATGAGTCCATGCTCCCTCTGCTTCTGTTGCTCCTACTCCTCCTTCTCACATCCACCTAAACTCCATCACCAATTCACCACCACGCTTTCTTGGGTCGCTCCTCCTCTTCCCTCTTACTTTCCTCCCATTGTTTGAACCCACCCAAAAACCACCACCCAAAATTGAAACCCCAAATTGAGTTGGGGATTTTTATTTTGATTTAGGTTTCAACATCTAAGGTCGGCACAATGCATGGTATTTTTAATTCAGTTTCCGATTTGTATCGTTTTACTTTTTTTTTTCAATTTAATTCCTCTAATAATCCATGAACTTAGGGTTTTAGTTTTATTGAACTTATAGTTTTTTATTTTCGTCAATTTCATTGTCTGAATTGTCGATGAACTTAGGTTTTTGATTTATTGAACTTTCAGGTTTACATTACCCCCAATTTAATTGTCCAAATATGCTATTAGTATTTCCTTAAAGTATATTACGAGCTTTTTGAAGATGACACTAAAATTGTAGGAATTACAAATAGTTACCTTGTTGCTCAAATTTCATTGTTATTTCCCTCATATTGGCTTAAGTCCAAAAAGGTTCTTCATAAATTTAGATTTAAAATGGTTATTAGTGAAAAAAATGAAGATGAACAAACTCCTTTTCTTGGAGAAGCTGAGACTTCTAGCTCTTTTTGTTAAGCCTTCACCTTTTGCGTTAGTATTTTTTCTGTTTACTCCGTTTTCTGATGATTTTAGTTGTGTTTTGTATAAAAAAAATATTTCTGATTTTGGGGACTAAGTTTATTGCTAATATGTTGCTAGCTTTTGTACAGGGTCTTGATTTTGGATTTGATGGTAAGTTGTTTTCTATTGTATCTAGAGTTCTTTGGTGAAGTAGTATTTTATTCTTAATTATTTGTATGCTATTTTGTTTCGGCCTTTTAGATGTATTTTGGTGTAAAGCAGGGTAGCAAGGATAATGGATTGTGTTATTGTCGGTTAGTTATATTCCTACCAAAGAGACTTGTTGTTACTATGATTTGGGTGTAGCATTTGTTATCAATTTCATGATCAGAAATATATAGTGATTTGGGTGTAGCATTTGTTATCAATTCTTTTTGGGCAGACAAACTCTTGACGTTTGATAGGTTTGGTGTTGTTAGTAAGTAAAAAATTTTCATAAACAAGGTTATAACTCACACAGAACAAAACATAAAAACATGCATAAAGTAAAGCAAGCCATATTAATTATCTTTAATTTAAAGTGATTCTAAAAATAAGCTTATGTGTGTCCTTTACTTAAACTAAACTTCCTTTACCACACATTAATTGTGAGTGGCTAACTATTTATTTTCTCGTTGACCACACATTAAATAGTGAGCGACAATATGTATAAAAATATTTGCTCATTACCTTCTATTAACTGTGTGAACAAAAATTCACAAACTACTTTTCTTATTGGTTAAGTAACTAACCAACTTAAATAACCTCCTTTCTTCTTCAATAAGCCATTGGCCAATTTTAAATTGAACGTAATAATACAATTTAAACTTGAAGAATTTATATTATTATAATCTTGGAATGTCAACACAATATAAAATCATGCTTCTAATTCTTTCATAAACTTGTCATACTTGACATTTCACAATTCAATCAAGCACAACAACATATCATAAAAGATCAACCAAGCATGAATTCTAATTTCTATGTTTGTCTTTAGTATTTACGTACCTTGTGTTGTAATGGCGATCCGCTACAACTTCTAAAAGTGGACTAGTTTGAAATTTTCTATATAGAGAAAACCAAAACTAAATTAAAACTTCATTGTCGAAGTTCTACAACAACTCTAAACTAGCTTTCTACATTGGAAATATGTCCAAAACATTCCTTATATCGTCTCTATTCAATTTCATACTTTAGTTTGATTTTTCTATTGCAAAATATTTAATTTTCAGTAATTTTTCAAAAATGGAAGCTTTGTAAACTTCCTTAAAAACTGTAACGAATCACACAACAAGGCCACCAATCCGTACCTACAGTAGGAGGAAGGGGAAGCAGAATGTGATCTTGGTGGGACTACAGTCAGAAGGAGAAGCAGCAACTACAAACCCATGAACTAGTTTTGGCACCATTAGCTTAGGTGGCCACTTTTGTAAACAGCTAGCAAGAGGACAACACTAGTAGGTGAAGCAATTAAGGCATTTTGGCCATATTCTAGTGGTAGCAAACAGTAGTATAAGAGGAGGAGAGCATTAGGGAGAAAGGCATTTAGAAAGTTGTAACTGGAACGTTGGAGACTAGTGGCCTAAAGTCACCACCTTTGTAATCTTCCTTTTATCTTAATATTAATCATTCATCCTTTTTCAAACTAATTACAGTTTAATCACTCTTAGTTATTGGCAATTACCTGTGATCCTCACACTTGGTATCAGAGCAAACATGTCGTCGGTGTCAAACAACACCCAGCGTGTGGAGAATGTTGAAACGCACCTTGAAGAGTTGAGCAACCAAGTAAGTAGTCTGGAGGCGTCCATTCCTCAGATGATGGCGAGAGTAGTGGCGAACAACATGGAAGAATGGAGGAAAACGTTGGATGAAAAGATGACGAAAAATCAGGAGGAGGCCAACCTCCGACTTGAAGAGCGGGTGAATCGAAACTGGGAGATGCAGGACACCCAGGTGGCTGAATTAAAGACCAACCAAGAGAGGTTCTTCGAGGAGATGAAAGTCATGGTGGAGTCCATAAAAGGGCAGCGAACTAATGAAGAGAGGTGGCGCCTCGAAGAAGGGCAGCAGTCCGGCAACCGTGAGAGGCTAAACGGGGCGGGGGTCGAAAGAGAAGGGCGAGGCAACTGGAAATATAGGAAGTTAGAGATGCCCGTATTCGATGGGTCTGACCCAGATGGTTGGATTTTGAGGGGGGAGCAATATTTCCAGTTTTATCAACTCTTAGGGTTTGAGAAGCTTCAAGCTGCGGTGGTGTCGATGGAGGGTGACGCGTTGAGGTGGTATCAATGGGAGCATCGCCGGCGACCAGTGCTAGACTGGNACGACCAATGCTAGACTGGGAAGACCTCCGAGAACGCGTGTTAATCCAATTCCGTCCCATAAATTTAGGAATGCTTGCACGAACAGTGGCTCGCCGTGTCCCACACTACCACAGTGGCTGACTACCGGAGGAACTTCATCGAAAAGGCCTCGCCATTGGAGGATATCCCAGAGAGCATTATGAAAGGACAATTTGTAAACGGATTAAAAGATGAGATTAAGGCTGAAATTAGGATGTTAAATCCCATCACTCTGGAACAAGCAATGGATCTTGCGATCCGAATTGAAGAAAGGAACCGGGTTAATAGGTCACAAAGGGGTGCTGGGCCTACCCAGAAGCCCGCCCCATTCTCTTACTTTAGTAAAGGACCCTCCTCTACTCTATTTGGGCCTACTAATGGACAAGCCCACACTAATCAAACGAGCAGTCCAAACCCACCATCTACAAACAGAACACTCCCATAAGCTTCCACGGGGTCAGTAAACCAAACTCCCTCAAACGCGCGCTCTGTTACACCTGGCAGCAGCAGATTCTCCGGTGAAGTGAGACGACTGACGGAGAAAGAATTGCAGGAGAGGAAAGCGAAGGGTCTCTGCTTTAAGTGTGACGAAAGGTGGGGCGTTGGGCACCGGTGCAAGTCAAAGGAATTAAGTGTACTACTTGTGGAGGACGAGGAAGGGTGACGAGGAGGGCGAATTGGCGATGATGGAGACGTCGGCGGAGGAGGACTTAGAGGCTGCTGTGATTTCCATTAATTCTTTGGTGGGATTCACTAACCCGAAAACGATGAAATTAAAGGGGGCCATTGATGGGGTGGAGGTGGTGGTTATGATCGATCCTGGAGCCACCCACAATTTCATATCAGTGACGGCGGTGGAAAAGGTAGGAATTCCAGTAGTTGGGGAGGGCACTTTCAGGGTGTCTCTGGGAATGGCGAGACGGTGAAGGGGAAGGGGCTGTGCAGAGGGGTACGGAAGACTTTGGGCGGTTCAGTAGAGATCGTGGAGGACTACTTACCCTTGCAATTGGGAAATTCGGGCATAATTTTAGGGGTACAATGGCTGGAAAAATTGGGAACAGTGATGACAAATTGGAAACTGTAGAGAATGAGCTTCTTGCATGAGGGGAAGCGGGTAACCATTCACGGGGATTCATCCTTAGCAAAAACCGGGGTGACTTTAAGGGCTATGATCCGTACCTTGAGGAAGGAGCAGGGTGGAGTGTTGGTGGAGCTGTGTAGAATGGAAGGCATGGAGGAAAAAGGGGCAGTGGCAGAGAGTAGGGAGGAGGAGGTTCCACCTTATATCCAAGAGGTGTTAACTGAATTTTCGGTGGTGTTCGAAGCTCCTAAGGGGCTGCCACCCTCACGAGGCCATGAGCACAGCATAGTACTAAAAGAGGGGAGTGACCCGGTTAGCGTTAGACCATACCGTTACCCCCAATTTCAGAAGGATGAGATTGAGAAGATGATTCGTAAAATGTTAGAAGTAGGGATCATACGACCCTCGACTAGTCCGTTCTCGAGCCCGGTATTACTTGTGAAGAAGAAAGATGGCTTATGGCGATTTTGCGTTGATTATCGGGCCCTCAACAAGGAGACCGTCCCCGATAAGTATCCTATCCCGGTGATAGAAGAGTTATTAGACGAGCTAAATGGGGTCTCAGTTTTCTTGAAATTGGACCTCAAGGCCGGCTACCATCAAATCTTGGTCAAACCCGATGATACACACAAAACAGCCTTCCGCACCCACGAAGGGCACTACAAGTTCTTAGTGATGCCTTTCGGCCTCACAAACGCCCCGGCGACCTTCCAATCTCTCATGAACGAGGTATTTAGACCTTACTTACGCATATTTGTTCTTGTCTTTTTTGATGATATCCTAGTGTATAGCAAGAGTGAGGGTGAGCATGTACAGCATTTGAAGTTAGTATTGACTCAGTTACAACAACATCAGCTATATGCAAGTTCCAAAAAATGTGAATTTGGAAAAACAGAAATAGCCTACTTGGGCCATGTAATTTCGGCACATGGTGTGGCTGTGGACCAGGGCAAGATTAAGGCCATGCTTGATTGGCCCATTCCTAAGAACCTGAGGGAGCTGAGGGGGTTCTTGGGCCTAACGGGTTATTATAGAAAATTCATTGTCAAATATGCTCACATAGCCCATCCACTAACAACCCAACTGAGGAAGGACAGTTTTAATTGGACAGAGGAGGCCACTGATGCCTTCCAGCTGCTGAAAACAGCCATGACTACTGCCCCGGTGTTAGCCATGCCCGACTTTTGCAAGGTGTTTGTTGTGGAGGCGGATGCCTCGGGGTACGGCCTTGGCGCAGTGCTTATGCAGGAAGGCCGACCCATAGCATTCTACAGCAAGACCCTAGGCCCGGGAGGCCAAAGCAAGTCGATATATGAGAAAGAGCTAATGGCGGTTTGCCTAGCCGTTCAGAAATGGAGGCATTATCTTTTGGGGCGCCGATTTGTCATTCGGAGCGACCAACAAAGTTTGAAATTTATTACTCAACAACGAGAAGTCGGAGTAGAATATCAGAGGTGGATTCGGAAGTTGATTGGGTTCGAGTTTGATATCCAATACAAGCCGGGCGTGACCAACAAGGCGGCGGATGCCCTGTCACGAATGGGGGAAGGGAATTTGGAGCTGCAGGCTATGGCCACTACACACCACCTCGAGATACAAGGGATGGAAGAGGAAGTGAGGGCTGATGAGTCCCTCAAGACGATAAGAGAACTCTTGAAAGGGGGTACTGAGGTGGCAGGTTACTCACTGAATTAAGGGAGGCTGTTCTTTAAAGGGAGGATGGTGATCTCGGTAAATTCCAAGTACAAGGGGGAGTTGTTTCACGCCTACCATGATACACCTGAAGGAGGACATATGGGGGAGACCAAAACCTATCTAAGGATGGCGGCGGAGTGGTTTTGGCCCGGTATGAGGAAGGACGTGGCTAAGTATGTAAAGGCATGCGCTACTTGTCAGTGGAACAAGTACTCACAGCTGGTCTGTTACAGCCGTTGCCCATCCCGGAGGCAATATGGGAGGACATTTCAATGGATTTTGTGGAAGGGCTGCCCCGTTCAAAAGGGGTTGATACGGTGTTAGTGGTAGTCGACCGGCTATCAAAATATGCTCATTTTTTGGGGTTAAAGCATCCCTTTACAGCAATAAGCGTTGCAGAATTGTTCATTAAAGAGGTGGTGCGGCTGCACGGGTTTCCAGGAAGCATCGTATCAGATCGGGATCGAGTATTCTTGAGTATTTTTTGGCGGGAACTCTTTAAGGCTCAGGGCACGAAACTCCGACGGAGTACCTCGTACCACCCCCAAACAGACGGACAAACGGAAGTGGTGAACATAGGATTGGAGACCTACCTAAGGTGCTTCGCAGGGGATCAACCAACTACATGGGCTCAATGGCTGCCTTGGGCAGAATATTCCTATAACACTGCCACCCATTCTTCAACTCAAATGTCTCCATTCAAGGTGGTATATGGGAGGGAGCCACCACAGCTTTTACGCATTGGGAAAGGGCAAACACCAGTTGATAGCCTCGAAGAGAAGCTGAGGGAAAGGGATGTCATGTTGGATGAACTAAGGGCTAACTTAGTGAAGGCACAACAGATCATGCAAAAATATGCAGATGAGAAGAGGAGGGAAGAAGAGCATCAGGTGGGGGATTTCGTTTTCCTGAAGTTACAGCCCTATAGGCAGAAGTCACTAGCACGAAGGCCTTTTGAAAAACTGGCCCCCAGGTTTTATGGCCCTTTTGAAGTGATCCAACGAGTGGGCGTGGTGGCCTACAAACTTCAGCTGCCGGAATCATATAAGATGCACCATGTTTTTCATGTGTCGCAGTTGAAGAAAGCCATTGGACAACATCCCAGCTCACCCACGATACCTCCTGAAATTACGGCTGAGAAGGAACTAGTGGCTGACCTGAGACTGTTCTCGCTATCAAGGGGAGCCATTCAGATATTGATGAATGTTGGGTGCTAATCAAGTGGCAGAACTTACCGGAGTTTGAGGCCACTTGGGAAGACTATGACTCCATCTACTTGAGGTTTCCAGACTTCCACCTTGAGGACAAGGTGGGTCTTTTGGGGGCGGGTATTGTAACGAATCACACAACAAGGCCACCAATCCGTACCTACAGTAGGAGGAAGGGGAAGCAGAATGTGATCTTGGTGGGACCACAGTCAGAAGGAGAAGCATCAACTACAAACCCATGAACTAGTTTTGGCACCATTAGCTTAGGTGGCCACTTTTGTAAACAACTAGCAAGACGACAGCAGTAGTAGGTGAAGCAATTAAGGCATTTTGGCCATATTCTAGTGGTAGCAAACAGTAGTATAAGAGGAGGAGAGCATTAGGGAGAAAGGCATTCAGAAAGTTGTAATTGGAACGTTGGAGACTAGTGGCCTAAAGTCACCACCTTTGTAATCTTCCTTTTATCTTAATATTAATCATTCATCCTTTTTCACCCTAATTACCGTTTAATCATTCTTAGTTATTGGCAATTACCTGTGATCCTCACAAAAACACTCATAAAGCTTTCTAAATATCATATTTTGATAATAAAACACTATAGTCTTGTCATAAGATCAATGTACAATACTTAGATGACTTAAAAATAATTACAACTTACTATGTAACATGTTAATAAAAATTTACAGTTTTGTTTATTCATCTAAAACTCATTCAAAACTCATAAAAACATCATAAATTCATCATAAAACTCTTTTACAATCCACTAACATCATTATGAAACAAATGTATGCTTTAGAATAATTTTTCATAAAACAAAACATGTTCATAATATCATTCTACTGCTTTTCACGATTACAAAATTTGGACTGCAATATAATTTATGTTTAAAGCCTTCAAAAATTGATCTAAACTTCATAAAATCATCATAAATTCACCAAACAACAGTTCATGATCATAATATTAAATTTTAAATCATTAAAACCCATAAAATCAAGAATTTCATAATTATATAAACCCTAATATAAAATTTCATGATCAACAAATAAATTCATGCTTTAAACTAAATCATAACTTCATGAAAACATAATTAAAACTATAGAAACATGGTTAATCATAAATATAAACATAAATTTGCAAGATTGAATCGAAAAGAAAAGAAGAAAAAACAATTTTTTTTATAAAGGGTCCGAAAAATACAAAGTGATGGGGGAAGAGGGTGGCACACGGCGGGGCTGCAGCGGGTTCTCTTTGGAAGTTTACCGATTTTTTTTTGTGTTTGATTTTTTTTCCCTCTCTTTCTCTCTCTAAATTTTTGTAATCCTAAATCCTAAAGTTGCAAAATAAATCTGAAAATTGGGGTTTCAAGGGGTATTTATAGGCCCCAAAGTAGGATTTGGTCTAATTCCATAAATACCTTTAGTGTTTGAAATTACTTTTTTGCCCTTGTTTTATAACAATTTAGGAAACTCTAAAAATTCTATTTTTAGAAACTTTTAAAAATATTTAATCAAACATAAAATATTATTTATAAACAAAAAGTAATTATTTTAATTAAAATTTATTTAAATTTCCTTTGTTTAATATTCTTATTGAATATAGTTTCTTAAAACAAAATATTTAAACATACGTATAAAATACGAAAATAACTTCTTAAAATACATGAAAATATGGGGTATTTAACTCGACCTTTGAACATACATAAAACTTTCATAATACTTTACTAAAACACATAAAAACTCATAAAAACATACAAAATTGAGGGTAAAAACGCACGAAATTAGATCGTACTCTACCCCGCTTAAGAATCGAGTTACGTCCCTGTAACTCTACCTACTAACCTGAAATAACTCTAGATACTTTTCTCTCATCATATCTTCAGCCTCCCAAGTAGCTTCTTCGGTTTCTTGGTTACACCCAAACACCTTAACTATTTTGACACTTTTCCTACGAGTATCCCTGATCCTACTATTAAGGATTTTAATTGGCATCTCTTCATAGGTCAAACTCTGGTCTAAGTCTATTGTTTCAGGTTGTAACACATGTGACTCATCCGGGACATATTTTCTTAGTTGAAAGACATGAAAGACATTGTGAATTTTGCTCAACTCCATTGGTAATGCTAGCTTATAGGGTCCTATATATTTCGGGATCAATTTCCCCTTCTTTCCGAACCTCATTACACCTTTCATTGGTGATACATTAAGTAGCACCTTATCATCAGCTTCAAACACCAGTTCCTGGCGTTTTTGGTCCGCATAAGACTTTTGTCTATCTTGTGCCGCTTGATTCTTTGCTTGTATCACCCTTACTTTACCAGTGGTTTTTCAATCAATTGAGGTCCTAGAATCCTTGTCTCACTTATGTTACTTGATATGTGTGGTTTTTTATGATGTTTTCCCCCCTTGTTTCGGGTCAATTTTATACCTAAGAGTTGTGTTTTGGCTTGATTTTAGCTCATTTGGTGTTCTTTGGCTATTTTGAAGTGTTTCGCCAAATTTGTTTGATTTTCGGCGATTTTAGAGCTTTTTGGTTTGATTTTATCATTTGCGGTTGTTATGCTCAGTTTTGGTATGTTTTGTATTTTCAGAAGCACGGAAACCGAGGTTTGGAAGGAAGCTAAGAAGCTTGGACAGAACGAGAATGACATGTGCATGGGAATGTATGCTAAAGAGGTTATGGAAACAAGCCATGTAGAAGCTATGAAGAAATAAGAAGAAAAGAAAGCAAAGAAGCTCTGACAGGTCTATGCGCCCGCACAAACTTCTTATGCGCCCGCATTTAATAAACCTGCAGTCTTCACTGGGCTTCTGTAGCACTGATGCGGGCGCACAAAATTGCCATGCGTCGGCATCAGCGGTTTTCCGTAAATTTTGTTTCTTTTATTTTTTTGTGCTTTGACTTTGTAAACCCAATTTGTGGGGTATTAAGGGCACGACTTTCTAGGATAAAACAGAGGATGCTTTTCATAATTTAGAATTACTCTCTTAGGGTTTAATTGCGTACTTCTTCTCTCTCAAAAATTAGATTAGGAATTAGGGTTTGTTCTGAACATTATTTCAATTCAATTCAAAGTTCTTCAATTTGATAATTCCTTTTACTTATATTCTTTTTGCTTAGTTTAATTCATGCTCTGTGGTTTCATTAGTTTAATTAATTTAGTTTATTTGTTGATGTTAATTAGTTTAATTATTAATTATTTCATGAATTTAATTATGAATTCTATGATCATGATTGTTTTGATTTTCATGTTCATGAGTGAGTAGTTAATTTTCTAGTGTTAGGGAAACCTTGAATAATTAATGGAATAATTAACTTAAATTGTTTTGATTTTGCAATTAGCAGTCAAATTTCTATTATTGGCTTATTTGTTTAAAATTGAATTGTGCTCAAATTTAGTTGTAATTTTGGTAATTGCCGAATTTGATGCTGAGAGGTAAAAAAACCACAATAAGACCACTAAATAATAGGCGGAATTAGTCTAGGCATGAGCGAGAGCCGCTAGATGAGTTTCGAGGGAGACTAAGTTCGAGAAAATCAGTGAGCCCTAATTTGACGATAATTGTGAGATTGAACGTTCTTTGTTAGTGAATCCATTAGTTGTTCTTGGTGACCCGAATGACCCTAGTTTTAAATTATTGGTTTTAATCATCGCCATTTCCCGAGTTAATTAGTAGTTATTTAGTAGTCCATTAGTTAATCAACATTTCTCAACTAAGGCCCTTTACACGGTTTAAGCTTTTTAGAACTAATAGAGTTCAATTGCTTCCCTGAGGATTCGATCCCTACTTCCCTAGCTACATTAGTTAGAGTTGTTTGGTTTATTTTTGATTGGTGTAGGATAGCCTCATCATTACTCCAACATAAGAGGCTTCTGCACTTCCTTTCATACAAGGTCTCAAAGGGTGCCATGCCAACACTTGCATGGTAGCTATAATTGCATGGTAGCCAACACTTCTGTCGTTTGCCCGACGACCTGAGTTGTATGTGATCTGACGGAATTTCCGACGGTCGGAATTCCGTCGGAAAACTAAACCAAAAAAAATAAAAAAAACCATTTGTTAGTACCTGTAGTAAGCTCATCCTCAAAAGGCAGTGAGGCAGCAATAGCCACCCCACCACCACAATAAACCACCACGCAATTGCCACACGCGCGGCCCACACCCACCTACCCACCTAGACCCAGAATCACTAAACACCCACCCATAACCACAACCACCAAACCTCACCCACTCAAATCAACCAACAGACCCACAACCACCAAACCCCACCCACCCAGAACTACCACCAGTCCACCACAAACCACCTCGCCATAGCCCCACAAACCACCCTCGCCACAACCCCACAAACCACCCTCGCCACAGACCCATAAACCACCTCGCCACAGCCCCACAAACCACCAAACCAAACCACAAACCTCGAAAATCCACCAATCAAACCACCACCAACCTCGAAAAATCACAACCAACCACCAAACCTAAAAGATCTACTTTTAACCACCAACAATCTCAAAAAACCACTTTAAACCACCAAAACGGAGAAAACCAAAAATTTAATCAAATTCAAAATGAAAAATTAAAAAAACAAACATCATACCTTAGCGAACAACCACCGTCAAAGTTTTTTGGGGTCAAATTTGACCATAAAACCCTAGATCTTGGGTTTAAATGGTCAAATTTAATCGAAAAAAAACTAAATATGGGATGGGATAAGGGATCGGCATCATTCAACAAGAAGAAAAATAGAAAAAAAAGAAGACAAAAGCGAATTAAAAAAACGGAAAAAGGAGGAGAAAGAAAGTAAGAAGAGGAGGAGAAAGATAGAGGAAAAAGAAAGCAAGAAGAGGAGGAGAAAATACAGAGGAGAAAGAAAGAAAGAAAGAAAGAAAGAAAGAAAGAAAGAAAGAAAGAAAGAAAGAAAGAAAGAAAGAAAGAAAGAAAGAAAGAAAGAAAGAAAGAAAAGGAGAAACACAAGAGAAAGAAAGAATAGAAGGAGGCCGGAGAAAGAAAGATCAGAAAGAGGAGAAAGAAAGAGTAGAAGGAGGAGAAAGAAAGAAGAGAAAGAGGAAAAGTGGCGGATCAAAAATGGGGAGGGGGTTTTATAGTTAGGGTTAACAAAAAATAATTATTTTTTTCTTTTTTAATTTGCGACGGAATTTTCCGACGCAAATTTGTGACAGAAAATTCTGTCGCAAATTAATTTTATAAAATAATTTGCATTCAGTTAATATTTTTTTAAAATTCCGTCGTAAATAGGAAAATTTCGTCGCAAATTTGCGACGGAAAAAAAAGTCGTCGCAAATATCTGAAATTTGCGACGAAATTTTTCCGTCGCAAAGATTGCATCGTTAATCGACGTTTTTCTTGTAGTGCCTACACCTTGCTCCATACAAGTAGTGCCTCCATATCTTTAAGGCAAACACGATCGCTGCTAGCTCAAGATCGTGAGTAGGTTAGTTTTCCTCGTATGGCTTCAATTGTCTTGAAGCATATGCAATCACCTTTCTATTTTGCATTAGCAAACACCCCAAACCATTTTTAGAAGCAGCACTATACACATCGTAGGAATCACTCTCATCTGGCAAAGTCAGCACCGGAGCTGCAGTCAAATGCTCCTTTACGGTCTGAAATGCCTCCTCGCACTTATCACCCCACACAAAATTACAACCTTTCTTCATTAACGACGTCATTGGTTTAGCAATTCTAGAAAATTCCTTCACAAAACTCCTGTAATAACCTGCTAACTCTAAGAAACTCCGTACATCTGTCACATTCTTAGGCGAAGGCCACTCTTTTACTGCTTCGATCTTGGTTGGATCTACTTCAACTCCCTCTTTTGGCAGGAAATGTCCCAAGGGATGCTACTCTCTCCAACCAGAACTCACCTTTCGAGAACTTAGCATATAATTTATTCTCCCTTAGTGTCGTCAAAATCATCCTCAAATGTTCTACATGCTCCTCTTTACTCTTGGAGTACACCAAAATGTCATCAATGAAAACAACCACAAACTTATCCAAGAACCGTTGAGAAATCCTATTCATTAAATCAATGAAAATTGCTGGCGCATTAGTTAACCCAAAAGGCATAACAATGAACTCATAAAGCCCATACCTCGTACCAAAAGCAGTTGTTGGTATGTCCTCATTAGCAATTCTCAATTGATGGTATCTTGACCTCAAATCAATTTTTGAGAACACAGTTACTCCTTTCAATTGATCAAACAAGTCATCAACCCTCGGTAAATGATACTTGTTCTTGATCGTCACCTTATTTAACTCCCTATAGTCAATACACAATCTCAAACTCCCATCCTTCTTCTTTACAAACATCACTGGTGCTCCCTAAGGTGAAGCACTAGGTGTAATTTAACCCTTCTGCAACAACTCCAGTAACTGCTCTTTCAACGCACTCATCTCCGCATGTGCCATCCTATATGGGGCTTTAGAAATAGGTGTTGTTCCTAGAACTAAGTCTATGGTAAAGTCGATTTTCGTTTCGGAGGCATTCCCGGAATTTCCTCCGGAAACACGTCTAGAAACTCCCTTAGTACCTCAATGCCCTCGGGCTTAGCAGTCTCAACATGATCTACATCCCTCACACTACAAAGGTAAATCGGAAAGCCTCTCTTCACAAATCTAGAAAACCTTATCACTGACACTATTTTGTTATGTTTTGACCTTCCTGTCCTCCAATAGCTCACTTTCTTACCCTTCTTAATTAACGAGATCTTCTGTGGCTCACACAAAATCTCAGACTTATGCTCACTCAACCAATCCATCCTCAGAATCACTTCTAAGTCACCCAAATCAAACTCAATTAGGTTAGCCTTAAACTCCATTCCATCAATTTCAATAGGAACATCAACAAATCTCCTTGAACACTATACTTCTTGTCCCGATGGTAACACTATTGACATATCTATTGTATCTACTTTTCCCAAAACAGGCATTAACTTTTCCAAAATCTTAATGGATACAAAAGATTTTGTTGCACCAGAATCAAACAAAACTTTAACAGAGAGAGAGTAAATAGAGAAAGTACCAGTAATTACCTCCTCCATTTCCACTTCCATTTCTATTTCTTGCTTGAGGTATTGCCTTTCCTCCCATGTTTCCTTGGAAACCCTTCTGCTGACCCCCATTTGAGTTCCCTTTGAATTGAAAACCTTGTCCTTCCTTTCCCTTGTTTGTTACATACTCACGGTGTCCAAGTTTGTTACATAAACGATAGGTCACTGGGTTCCCAGCACAATCCTTTCTTGGTTGATTGTTAGGACACTTATTGCAGAAGTACAGACGACCTCCTTGATTATCCATCTGAGGCCTATTCCCATTTTTTAGCACGCTTCCCAAATATTCCCCTGTTACCCTGGAAGTTATTGTTGAAACGAGGATTCTTAAATCCACCATGACTCCCTTGTTGGTTGATGTTTCCTCCACCATCCTTTCTTTTCTCCCTCGTCTCACCTTCCTTCAGCACCTCCTTCTTCTTCTAGTCTAGGGCATACAGATGTGCAGCTCTACTATATAGTTCATCTAAACACTCAAAGATTTCCCAGCTAACTGCAACTGGATATCTAAGGGAAACCCTCTCTCAAAACGACAAGCCTTCAACTTTTCGGTTGCCACAACCTCCTTAGGAAACATAGACAATTCTATGAACTTAGAGTAGTACTCAGTAACGGACATACTCCCAAGCTTAAGCTCCAGTAACTCATCAACATTCTATTTCTGAAGGAACAAAGGATAAACCGTATTGTGGATCTGTTCCTAAAACACATCCCAATTGAACCCTGGTAAAGCCCTAATCACAGCTTCATTTTGTGACCATCAAAGATTAGCTTCTCCCCTCAAATAGTAAACTACATGGTTCACGTCAAGCTCTTCTGGACACTAAACTGCTCCAAACAGCTTGTTAAATTCTCTCAACCATCACTTTAGAAAAGTGATTGTGCTCTCCTTGGTAAGTGGGTGGGTTACTTTGACACAATCTTCTTGAAAAGTTCCCTAGCAGGATCATTACCATTTCCATTTCCTCTAATAGCTAACTGTTCAGCTACAGTAGCTAATTGCCTCACTACGTCATTCAGCTGATTGTTGTTACGTTCAGCCATCCTATTTCTCCTGTAGAAGGAAAAGACCTTTATATTAAACTATGTCTGTAATACCGCACATTTTCACGTATTTAAACAAAGTATTTTTGTATTTTATGCGTATAATCTTTGTATTTTATTCGTTTAAATTTAATATTTTTATTGAAAATTATGTTCAATAGAAGTATTAATAAAAAGAAATTGATAAAAATAAAATAAATAATAAAGTTTTGGTTAAAAGAAGTTATTTGTGTTCTTAAATAATATTTCTACGAGTACAAATATTTTAAAAGCTTCTAAAAATAGATTTCAAAGGTTTCAAAATTTACTTAGGAGTATTTATGGGCCTCACCAAAATCCTACTTTGGGGCCTATAAATACCCTACAAAACCTAAAATCCAAACTTTTAATGATCATACTAGTCATTAGGATTCCAAAAATCTANCCAAACTTTTCCTGATCATACTAGTAAATTAGGATTCCAAAAATTTAGAGAGAAAAGTTAGAAAAAAAGGGGGGTTGCAATTTACGAACAAAAAAAAGTCGGAATTTTCAAAAAAAAGAAAAATTTGGGGGATTGCCTCGGGATCCGTGCCCAGCCGGACCCACCATCGCCGGTCATTGCGGCACCACCGCCGGCCACCTGCAGCCACCGGACCTCCTCCCCTAATTTTGGTATTTTTTCGAAACTTATAAAAAAAAATTTCTCCTTCTTTATTTTTATTCAATCTTGCAAATTTATGATTATAATAATGCTAATCATGTTTTTATAAGTTTAATTATGTTTTTATATAAGTATGAATTGTTTTTAAGGCATGAATTAATTTTGGTGATCATGAAATTACAAATTAGGGTTTGAAATTTTATAAAGTTATGATTTTTAAGAATTTTTGTGTTCCAAACTTTAATGTTATGATCATAGATTATTTTTGGGTGAATTTATTATGATGTTATTAAGTTTAGATTGATTTTTAAGGGTTTTAAACTTATTTTATAAAGCTGTCCAAATTTTATAATCATGAATTTGAGTTGAATAAATATTATGAACATGTTTTAGTATATGAAAAATTGTTCCAAAGCCTAGATTGACTTCATAAATATGTTAGTAGATTGTAGAAGTGTTTTGGCATGAAATCATGGTGTTTTTATAAGTTTTTCATGACTTTAAAGTTTATAAATAACTGAAATTTTAATAAAAAGAAGTTAAATTGAGTCTTAAGTGTCCAAATTGTACTAGTATGATCACACATCAATTCTATATTGATCTATATAAATTTTAGTATGTTTTATGAAGTTTAAAAGTGATTTTAAGCATGTTTAACATGTCCAAATTTTATAACTTAATTAATTAAGTTTTTAAAGTATGTAATTAGCATAAATTGATCATATAAGTTAAGTAATACGTTGTATGATTGATTTGTGTTGTTTTCGGAAGTTTTCAAGGAGTTTTGATAAATTTAGAGTGTTGTCCACTTTTCCAAAGTGGCGTAGAAATTTTATTAAGGTTTTATAAAGCATAACTAAGTCCCGAAAACTACGTAGAATTGTAATAGAAAAGAAAAGTGAAGTATGCAATTGAATAGAGACCATATACGGAAATTTTGGACAAAGTTTCCAAATTTAGAAGTTATTTATAGTTGTTGTAGAATTTAGTCAACAAGGTTTTAATTTAGTTCGGTTTTTCCTTGTGTAGGAGACTTTGAATTAGTCCACTTCTAAAAGTTGTGGAGGAGCACAGTTATTATACAAGGTACGTAAGTACTAAAGACAAACATAAGAGTTAGAATGCATGCTTGAGTAATTCTTGATTACATGAAATCTTGTATGCTTGTTTTGAATCATGAATTTGTATGCATGGTAAGTTTGTTAGTAGCATGTTCTTAAAGTATGATGACATTCCATGATTAATCAGAAATTTAAATATTTTTAAAATTTGAATTGGAATGTTATGATCAGTTTAATTTGGCCAATAGTTTATTGATCAAGGAAGAAAGTTATTTTTAAGTTGGTTAGTTACTTAATCAACAAGAAAGATAGTTGTGAATCTTTATTCACATAATTAAAAGAAGTTATGAGCAATTATTTTATATATAATACCACTCACAGTTTAATGTGTAGTCAAGAAGAAAGCAAGTTATTAGCCAGTCACAGTTAATGTGTGGTAAAGGAAGTTCAGTTTAAATAAAGGACACACATAAAGATTAATTTTGAATCACCTTAAATTGAAGATAATTAAATTGACTTACTTGATTGGATGCATGTTTTTTTTTAATTTTTTTTTTATATATGTGATGTTGCATGAGAGTCATAACATTGTAAACCTGTTAAATCACGTAAAGTGTAAGAGGACTTTCAAAACTCTTGGAACGTATATACCTTGAGTATGAACAATGGGGGAAGTCGTATGGAACAGTGATCTATGACTCCTAATTGGAGTATAAGACGTTGTACCCTTTTATATTTTTAATGCGCTGGATATCCGTCACTTAATGTGACATAGTAATACCTTTTGGGAGTTGCTCCCCAATCGGTGCCCAATAGGGAGATGATTTTAGGACGAAACCCGTTCGATGCAGGATCCATAATTATTAATATAGTAATTAATTTAATTGAGTCCGTGTACAGGAAAAAGGTTGTCAAAGGTAAGTTGAGTGCATGTTTTATTTCTTATTGTTTTTGCATAAGTCTTTAGTAGTTATGTACTCAGCTTTGCTGACTGTTTGTTTGTGTGCATAGCTTTGTCTTGGACTTGGCCCTACGATGACACACTTGTGGTGAGTAGTTGTCTAGTAAAAGAAAAGATGCAGGTACAAGTGGGCATAAGTCATTTCATGATGGGATGGAGTGAGAGCGCTTGCTGTGTTTGTGGGTTTGCTTTATTTTATTTGCTTATGAAGACTAACAATTGTTTTGGATGTTTGGATTTCGAAAGACTTTTAAATATTATTTTTGGTTTGGTTTTTTTTAAGGGCCATTAATATGGTTCCGAAGTGTAATAAGTTTAAAGTTGTTCGAAGTTTAGTATTAAATTGTTTTGGTTTTAAGACTTCCGTTGTAGTACTTTGATAAATGTCTTAGCTGTTATCACGGTGGCGGTAATACTTTGGTTTTTCCATATTTAGTAGATTTAGTAAATATGTTTTTTATTAATTTAATATGTTTTCCGGAAAAATGAGAAGTAGGAAGTAGGGGTGCTAATGATGCGAGTCGAGCTCGAGTATCATTGACCTCGACTCGAACCTGAAACTTAAAACTCTAGCTCGACTCGAGCTCGAAAGCTCGCGAGCTTTTAAAAATGGAGTAAAGAAAATTGTATGTTAGCCACAAGACCTCTTTTTGCAGAACTGTTAGTTTATTCTTTTTTTTGTTTTGTTTTGGGAAGGATGGACCATTAGTTTTAAGTTTTGTGCAAGATGACACATAGTATGCCTAGTGAGTATACTCAAATGGGGACATTGGAGAAAAAGATTATGAGTACATGAGTACGGTTGTTGGAGTTACCCCAGTGGGATCAGCCTGACTATGTAGCAGCTTTGATTGTTAGGTGTTTACCCGACCGTTCACCCTACTTAGAAATTAAGGCGAAGTTTAGTGATTTTCATTTTCTTGGAGGCCTTCCAAACTATTCTAAGTATAAGGATGCTGTTGGCCAGTGGGGTTGTGATTGGAGGTTCTTGGAGGGGTATATTGCTAAGAAGGAGCAGGAGTATCAACAAATGAATGTGAATGAGGAGACCCCGCCCGCACTAAGCCCAGCAGGTAGTCAATGGAGTGAAGAACAAATAGTAGAGGAGACTCCTACAGGTTCGAAGACTGGTGAATCCAAGGATAGTTCGTGTTATGAAATTGAGGAACAGACCTAGTAATCCCGGTATATGTTGACTCGGTAACCGAATCTGAAGAAGAGAAGGAAGAATCAGATCCTGAGGAAGACATGGAAGGAGAAGGAGAAGAAACAACTGAGGAATTGGGGGATGACACTAAGGATGACCTAAAATTCGTACCCAAGAAATATGTTATGTCAAGAGACAAAAAGGATAACGTTAATATGTAGAGACTTTTGTTTAGAAATAGTTAACTGATTATGTCTAAAGTTTTAATGCCTAGTTGAACACTTTGAGATATTGTTTACCTTAGTTTGAATAAATGGCAGTGAGCCATAATAAGTAATGAGATAAGTTGAGTAATAAAATTATCTTATGAATTAGAGCCTCAAGTAGAATGGAACCAAGGGAATTATTTTTATTTCTTATGTGCTTTATTCTTATTTTAATGATTGTGTAAACAATCAAGACAAAGTGAATCATTCACTCTAAAAGAATGAAATTTCTTTTATGAGATGAAATGAGAAAGTGTTTTATGATTTAAGTCTATGTTGCCCTAACTTATAGTTAGACTTAATTTAATACAAAGGTCTTTTCCTCTACAGGAGAAATAGGATGGCTGAACGTAATAACAATCAGCTGAATGAAGTAGTGAGGCAATTAGTTATTATAGCTGAACAGTTAGCTGTCAGAGGAAATGAAAATGGTAGTGACCCTAGTGGGGAACTCTACAAGAAAATTTCTCAAAGCAAGCCACCCACTTACCAAGGAGAGCACAATCTAACTATTCTAGAGGGATGGTTGAGAGAGTTCAATAAATTATTTGGGGCAGTTGAGTGTCCAGAGGAGCTTAAGGTGAACCATGCTTTGTACTATCTTAGGGGAGAAGATGATTTATGGTGGTCACAGAATGAGGCTGTAATAAGGGCTCTACCAAGATTTATTTGGGAAATGTTTCAGGAGCATATTCGTAATAAGTTCTACCCTGTGTTTCTTCAGAAACAGAAGGCTGTGGAGTTCCTAGAACTTAAGATGGGGAGTATGTCTGTTACTGAGTACTGCTCTAAGTTTATAGAGTTATCTAGGTTTGCTCCTGAGGCTGTAGCAACGGAGAGGTTGAAAGCTAGTCGTTTTGAGAGAGGGTTACCCTTAGATTTACAGTCACAACTAGCTGGACAGATCTTTGAGTCTTTAGATGATTTATATGGTAGAGCTGTTCACTTGTATGCCATAGACCAAAAGAAGAAGGAGGTACAGATTGAAAACGAGACGAGGGAGAAAAGGAAGGATGGTGGAGGAAACTTCACCCAACAATGGAATCATGGTGGATATAAGAGACCTCATTTCACCAACAACTTCCAAAATAGTAGGGGAAACTTTGGGAAGCCTAATGCTGGAAATGGGAATAGGACTCAGGTGGCTAGTCAAGGAGGGCGAGTGTGCTTTTGCAAGAAGTGTCCCAACAACCACCCAGGAAAGGACTGTGCAGGGAACCCAGTAACTTGTAGGTTGTGTAACAAGCTTGGACACTGTGAGTATGAGTGCTTCTCTAAGAACAAAGGAAAGGAGGGACAAAATTCTCAAACTAGGGGAAATTCAATTGGGGGACAACAAAAGGGTTTCCAAGGAAATATGGGAGGAAAGGTGACAACTCAAGCCGGAAGTAGGAATGGGAGTGGAAATGGAGGAGGACAGACTAAGACCTCAAACACCGGAAAGCTGAATGTGATGGCTCAAAGTGAAGCGGATGCTAATAAAGATGTGATCACTGGTACTTTATCTATTCATTCTTTACCTGTTAAAATTTTGTTCGATTCTGGTGCAACATACTCTTTTGTTTCCACTAAGCTCCTAGAAAAGTTAAAACCTGTGTTGGGAAAAGTAGATGAAGTAGACATGTGAATAGTGTTACCTTCAGGACAAGAAGTGCAATGTTCAAGGAGATATCAAGATGTTCCTATTGAAATTGAAGGAGTGGAGTTTTAGGCTAACCTAATCAAGTTTGATTTAGGTGACTTAGAAGTGATCTTAGGAATGGATTGGTTGAGTAAACATAAGGCTGAGATTAAGTGTGAACCACAGAAGATCTCGTTGGTGAATAAGGGTAAGAAGGTGAGTTATTGGAGGGCAAGAAGACTGAAACACAACAAAATAGTGTCAGTAATGAGGTTTGCTAGGTTTGTGAAGAGAGGTTTTCCAATTTACCTTTGTAGTGTAAGAGATGTGGATCATGTTGAGACTGCTAAACCTGAGGATATTGAAGTAGTGTGGGACTTTCATGATGTGTTTCCAGAGGAGATTCCGGGAATGCCACCTAAGCGGGAGATTGACTTTACCATAGACTTAGTCCCAAGAACAGCACCTATTTCCAAAGCACCCTATAGGATGGCGCCTGCAGAAATGAGTGAATTGAAGGACCAATTGTATGATTTGTCGGAAAAGGGGTACATTAGGCCTAGTGCTTCACCTTGGGGAGCACCAGTATTGTTTGTATAGAAAGAAAGATGGGAGTTTGAGGTTACGTATTGACTATAGGGAGCTGAATAAAGTGACAATCAAGAATAAGTATCCATTACCAAGAATCGATGACTTGTTTGATCAATTGAAAGGAGCTACGGTGTTTTCGAAAATTGACTTGAGGTCAGGATAGCATCAATTGAGGATTGCTAATGAGGACATACCGAAGACTGCTTTTCGCACTAGGTATGGATACTATGAATTTACAGTTATGCCTTTTGGGTTGACCAATGCGCTAGCAATCTTTATGGATCTAATGAATGAAATCTTCCAACGGTTTTTTGATAACTTTGTGGTTGTTTTCATTGATGACGTATTGGTGTATTGTAAGAGCAAGGAAGAACATATGGAGCATTTGAGGACAATCTTGATGACATTAAGGGAAAATGAGTTATATGCTAAGTTCTCAAAATGTGAATTCTGGTTGGAAAAAGTAGCATTCTTGGGGCATATTGTGTCTATAGAGGGAGTTGAAGTAGATCCAGCCAAAATTGAAGCAGTTAAGGAGTGGCCTACACCGAAGAATGTAACGGATGTACTGAGTTTCTTAGGATTAGCAGGTTACTATAGGAGGTTTGTGAAGGACTTTTCGAGGTTTGCTAAACCCATGACTTCGTTAATAAAGAAAAACTATAAGTTTGAGTGGAGTAATAAGTGTGAAGAGGCATTTCAGACTTTGAAAGAGCGTTTGACTACAGCTCCAGTGCTAACCTTGCCAGAAGGAAGTGACTCTTATGATGTGTATAGTGATGCTTCTAAAAATGGGTTAGGATGTGTGTTAATGCAAAATAGGAAGGTGATAGCTTATGCTTCGAGACAATTGAAACCATATGAGGTTAACTACCCTACTCATGATCTAGAGTTAGCAGGAATAGTGTTTGCTTTGAAATTATGGAGACATTACTTGTATGGAGTGAAATGTAGGATATACACAAACCACAGGAGTTTAAAGTACTTTTTCACTCAAAAGGATTTAAATATGAGACAAAGGAGATGGCTCGATTTGATCAAGAGTTACGACCTAGATATCCAATACCATGGAGGGAAAGCGAAGGTGGTAGCCAATGCTCTAAGTCGTAAAACAAAACATGGAATGAATACCTTGGTAGTTGCTAATGAACTATGTAAGGATATAGAGAGATTGAGTTTGGAAATAGTGAAGGAGGGAGAGTTGGAAGGGATTCTTTGTAATCTTAGTATCTAACCAACAATACTCGAGGAAATTAAGAAGAATCAGGAAGGAGATGTAAAACTGGACAGAATTAAGGAAAAGCTAAAAACAGGAAAGCCTATGGTCTTTAAGATTCATGAGGATGGAAGCTTAAGGTACAAAGGAAGGTGGTGTGTACCACAGAAATGTGAGGATTTGAAATGAAGAATCATGGAGGAGGGTCATAGTAGCCCGTATTCAGTGCATCCTGGAGGCGATAAACTTTACAAGGATCTAAAGAAGATGTATTGGTGGCCTAGAATGAAGAGAGAAGTGGCTGAATTTGTGAGTAAATGTCTTACTTGTCAAAATATTAAATTTGAGTATAAGAGACCTCAAGGAGAACTCCAACCACTTGAGATACCAGGATGGAAATGGGATTGCATTTCGATGGACTTTGTGACTTGTTTGCCAAAGTCTAAGAATCAGAATGATACCATATGGGTAGTAGTAGATAGACTCACTAAGTCAGCAGTATTTATACCCATGAAAGAGACATGAAAAATGGAACAACTTGCAAAGGCTTACATAAAATATGTGGTGAGGCTACATGGAGTTCCAAAGGATATCGTGTCGGATAGGAATTCTAGGTTTCTTTCGAAATTCTGGAAAAGTGTTCAGGAGAACTTTGGCATGGCACCCTTTGAAGCTTTGTATGGAAGGAAGTGTAAGAGCCCTTTGTGTTGGAACGACATAAGTGAAACAGTGATTCTAGGACCTCAGTTAATAGAGGAGACCACTGAGCAAATTAGAGTAATACAAGCAAAGATTCAAGCAGCACAAGATAGACAAAAATCCTATGCGAATCGAAAACGCCAAGAAGTTGTGTTTGAAGTTGACGACAAGGTGTTACTTAAGGTATCACCAATGAAAGGAGTGATGAGGTTAGGAAAGAAAGGAAAGTTGAGCCCAAAGTACATAGGACCCTATGAGATCTTGCAAAGGGTTGGAAAGGTAGCTTATAAGCTAGCACTACCAATGGAATTGAGCAAAGTTCAAAATGTTTTCCATGTGTCTCAACTAAGGAAGTATGTGCCAGACGAGTCACATGTGTTACAACCTGAAGCAATAGAGTTAGACCAAAGTTTGACCTATGAAAAGACGCCAATTAGAATCCTAGATAGTAAGGTTAGGGATACTCGTAGAAAGAGTGTCAAAATAGTGAAAGTGTTGTGGTCTAACCAAGAAACCGAAGAAGCTACTTGGGAAGCTGAAGATTTGATGAGAGAAAAATACCCAGAGCCTTTTCAGGTTAGTAGTAGAGTCACGGGGACGTAACTCGATTTTTAAGGGGGGTAGAAAGCGACTTGTTTTTCGCGCGTTTTACCCTCAATTTTACAAGTTTTTACGTGTTTCTATGACTTTTAAGTAAGAAGTTTTATGTTTGTCTAATAAAAGTTGTCAAGTAAGTGTCTAAAGTCTACAACAACATAGTATTTCAGTAACAAAGTGTGAAGTAAATATAGTCTCTATTCAAATTTCATACACTAACCTACACAAAGTTTCGGGACGGAACTTCTTTTAAGGGGGGTAGACTGTAATACCCCACATTTTCACGTATTTAAACAAAGTATTTTTGTATTTTATGCGTATAATCTTCGTATTTTATTCGTATAATTTTAATATTTTTATTGAAAATTATGTTCAATAGAAGTATTAAATAAAAAGAAATTAATAAAAATAAAATAAATAATAAAGTTCTGGTTAAAAGTAGTTATTTGTGTTCTTAAATAATATTTCTACGATTACAAATATTTTAAAAGGTTCTAAAAATAGATTTCAAATGTTTCCTACTTTGGTATTTTTCGAAACTTTTTATATTAAAAAAAATTCTCTTTATTTTTTTGATACAATCTTGCAAATTTATGTTTATAATTATGTTTAACCATGTTTTTACAAGTTTAATCATGTTTCGATATAAGTCTGAATTGTTTTAAGGCATGAATTAATTTTGTTGTTCATGAGATTATAAATTAGGGTTTGAAAATTTATGAAATTTTGATTTTATGAATTTTTATGTTCTAAACTCTGATATTATGGTCATAAAATATTGATTGGTGAATTTATGATGATGGTATTAAAATATTATGACAATGTTTTAGCATATGAAAAATTGTTCCAAAGCCTAGATTGACTTCATAAATATGTTGGTAGATTGTAGAAGTGTTTTGGCATGATATTAAGTTGGTTAGTTACTTAATCAACAAGAAAGATAGTTGTGAATCTTTATTCATATAATTAAAAGAAGTTATGAGCAATTATTTTATATATAATACCACTCACAGTTTAATGTGTGGTCAAGAAGAAAGCAAGTTATAAGCCAGTCACAGTTAATGTGTGGTAAAGGAAGTTTAGTTTAAATAAAGGACACACATAAAGATTAATTTTGAATCACCTTAAATTGAAGATAATTAAATTGACTTACTTGATTGGATGCATGTTTTTTTTTATATATGTGATTTTGCATGAGAGTCATAACATTGTAAACCTGTTAAATCACGTAAAGTGTAAGAGGACTTGCATCAAAACTCTTGGAACGTATATACCTTGACTATGAACAATGGGGGGAGTCGTATGGAACAGTGATCTATGATTCCTAATTGGAGTACAAGACGTTGTACTCTTTCATATTTTTAATGCGCTAGATATCCGTCACTTAATGTGACATAGTATTACCTTTTGGGAGTTGCTCCCCAACTGGTGCCCAATAGGGCGATGATTTTTATGAGGAAATCTGTTCGATGCGGGATCCATAATTATTAATATAGTAATTAATTTAATTGAGTCCGTGTATAGGAAAAATTTTGTCAAAGGTAAGTTGAGTGCATGTTTTATTTGTTATTGTTTTTGCATAAGTCTTTAGTAGTTATGTACTCAGCTTTGCTGACTGTTTGTTTGTGTACATGGCTTTGTCTTGGACTTGGCCCTGCGATGACCCACTTGTGGTGAGTAGTTGTCTAGTAAAAGAAAAGCTGCAGGTAGAAGTGGGCATAAGTCATTTCATGATGGGATGGAGTGAGAGCGCTTGCTGTGTTTGTGGGTTTGCTTTATTTTATTTGCTTATGAAGACTAACATTTGTTTTGGATGTTTGGATTTCGAAAGACTTTTAAATATTAGTTTTGGTTTGGTTTTTTTTAAGGGCCATTAATATGGTTCCGAAGTGTAATAATTTTAAAGTTGAATTTAATTTAAAGTTGTTTGAAGTTTAGTTTTAAATTGTTTTGGTTTTAAGACTTCCGCTGTATTTCTTTGATAAATGCCTTAGCCGTTATCACGGTGGCGGTAATATTTTGGTTTTTCCATATTTAGTAGATTTTGTAAATATAACATTTATTAATTTAATATGTTTTCCGGAAAAATGAGAAGTAGGAAGTAGGGGTGCTAATGATGCGAGTCGAGCTCGAGTATCATTGACCTCGACTCGAACCTGAAACTTAAAACTCTAGCTCGACTCGAGCTCGAAAGCTCGCGAGCTTTTAAAAATGGAGCTCGAACTTGACTCGGTAGGACGCAAGGTGAGCTCAGCTCGAGCTTGAGCTCGAATCGAATGAAGCTCAAATTCATAATAATGAGTAACCTGAAAATAAATTTATCATAATTGTCTTTAGAAGTAACTAATAGAAACAGAACATTACATAATTATCTTAAAAACTTCCAAATTTATGTAGTTATGTGCTAAATAATAATTTACAATTTTAAGAAATTTAGAACAATTTTTTATTGTTTAAATAAATAAACAATTTTTTATTTTTTAAGTTTTATTTATTAGCTTGAATTTTGACGGTTGAGATGGAAGTGAATGAACAGCTAAATCAACACATAAGAACTTAAGCCATTAAGTAAATAATTTTTAAAATTTTTTTGGGATACATTAAAAAACATTACTTATATATAATTATATATCGAGCCACTCACGAGCTTTTCGAGTCGAGTAGGGGCTTGCTCGACTCGACTCGTTAGAACCCCGAGTCGAGCTCGAACTCGAGCCGAGCTCATTCGAGCTGAGTGTTGACCGAGCTTTGACCGAGTAGCTCGCGAGTAACTCACGAGCTGTCTCGTCTCATTAACACCCCTAGTAGGATGTTAGGGAAAATCGAGGGTGTTACAATGTCTAACTCTAAGTTAGGACAACATAAACTTATAACATAAAACATTTTCTCAATTCGTCCCACAAAAGAAGTTTTCATTCTTTTAGAGCGAATGATTCACTTAGTTATGATTGTGTACACAACCATTAAAATAATAATAAAGCACATAATAAATAAAAATAATTCCCTTGGTTCTATTTTATTTGAGGCTTCATTTCCTAAAAGAATTGACTCATTTATTACTTCACCCCATATAAATTCTTATTGATTACTTCCTCCTTATGTTTCCTTATGGCTCATCGCCCCTTATTTATTAAGAAAAAAACAATCTAATATATCCAACAATCTAAACATTAACAATGCTTAACTAACTCATATCTATAACAGAACTTCTAAACATTAACATTATCCTTTTTGTCCTTCGATATTACATATTTCTTAGGCATAAACAAGGGATCATCCTTCACATTATCTTCTATATCCTCCTCCATATCTTTATCCATATCTTCCTCAGGATCAAGCTCCTCTTCACCCTCCGAATCAGATACCAAATCTAAATACACTGGGATCACTGGATTTGGATTCTCGATCTCATATCACAAGCTATCCCTCGATTTATAACTCCGTGAACTAGAAGTAGTTTCCTTCACAACCATGTCATCACCATCCCAATCACTTGTTCTTTGTGTGGGTGGGGTCTCCTCACTTGCATTCGACTCTTGGAACTTCTTCTCCTTCCTTACAATATAACCCTCCAAATACCTCCAATCGCAAACCCATTGACTAACTACTTCTTTATACTTGGTGTAATTTTGAACTCCTCTAGCAAATTGAAAGTCACTGAACATCGCTTTAATCTTCAGGTAGGGTGGACGGTTTAGCAAACAACTAATAATTAGGGCCGACACATGATCAAGTTGGTCCCACTGTAGTATCTTCAACACCGTACTCATGTACCAACAATAAAATCGTATCTTCCAGACATATTGGGGTGGACTCTCATAATCCTTCTTTTCCAACGTCCCCAGTTGCGTATCCTTACTAGGCATGCTATCCACCATCCTGCACAACACTTAAGACTAATGGACCATACTTCCCACAACAAAACCAAACTAACAATTCTACAACAAAAGGTCTGGTGGCTAATATAAAATTCCTTTTACACATAGCTACTCACATAAGAAACATCTCGAAACATGTAATTAAATGCATGAAAGAACTGAAATAAAGTTTATCCTACATGCCCAAACTTCCTACCCAATCTCAGCGCATGATATTAAAGCAATAACACATAGTACATACCTGAATTCCTTGCATACCTGCAGAATTAACTAATTTTAAAAACATTTATTTTTCAAAACTTTCTATTTTCGGAAATTACTATTTTTAGAAAAAATTTTCCTTTTCCAATAACTTTCCAAAATAAGAAATTCCTCTTTCCCAAAATAAAACTTAGGGTACCCCCAAAAAAATAAAATTTTATTTCATTTTGAAAACTAAGCTTTGTTAAGCACTTTGTAACACCCTGGAATTTCCTAACTTCCTTCTCTAGATTTTCGGAAAACATATTAGAAACATTTAAGAAATATAATTATTAAAACTCCCAAGTTACGAGGAAAAACCAAAGCATTAACCCCACCGTGATAACGGCTAAGGCATTTATCAAAGTACTACAGCATAAGTCTTTAAAACCAAAATCAATTTAAAAACTTAAACCTGAAAAATAATCTCAAACTAAAATCAAACTAACATCCAAAAGAAAATCAACTTAAAACTTGGTTACACTTTAGAACCATATTAATGACCCTTCAAAAACAAAAACATAAACTTTGAAAATGAAACCACATCAAATAATAGTTAGATAGCTCCATAAGCAAATAAATTAAGAAACTACACAGCAAGCACTCGCAGTCAAGCCCAGTATGAATGACTTATGCCCACTTGTACTTGTAGCTTTTCTTATTCTACACAACTACTCGCCAACAAGTGGGTCATCGTAGGGCCAAGTCAAAGACAAAGCCATGCACACAAAACAAACAGTAGCAAAGCTGAGTACATAAGTATTAAAGAATATGCAACAAGACTAAGATAAAATAAAACATACATCTTACCGTTGACAACTCTTCACCTGTACATAGACTTAACTTAAACAAATTAACTATTACATTTAAACTTTGGATTTCGCATCAAATGGGTTTCCTTTCCTTTAAAATTTCCCTATTCGGCACCAACTTGTGAGCAACTCTAAGAAGGCATTACCTATGTCACATGAAGTGACAGAATTCCAGCACATTAAAAATATAAAAGAGTACAACTTCTTGTACTCCAATTAGATGTCATAGATATATGTTCCATACGACTGCCCCCATTGTTCATACTCGAGGTATATACGTACCTAGAGTTTTGGTGCGAATCCTCTTTCATTTTATGTGATTAACTGGTTTAACAAGGCTATGACTCACACAGAACTACAGGTAAAAAATGCACAAAGTAAAGCAAGCCATATTAATTATCTTTGATTTAAAGTGATTCCAAAAATAATCTTATGTGTGTCCTATAATTAAACTAAACTTCTTTTACCACACATTAACTATGAGTGGCTAACTGTTTACTTTCTCCTTGACCACACATTAAACTGTGAGTGACTACATGCACAAAAATATTTGCTCATTAGCTTCTATTAACTGTGTGAATAAAAATTCACAAACTACTTTTTTTGTTGATTAAGTAACTAACTAACTTAAATAACCTCCGTTCTTCTTCAATAAGCTATTGGCCAATTTTAAACTGATTATAATATTCCAATTTAAACTTTAAGAATTTATATTATCATGCTTCTAATTCTTTGATAAACTTGTCATACATGACACTTCACAATTCAATCTAGCACAACAACATATCATAAAAGATCAACTAAGCATGAATTCTAATTTCTATGTTTGTCTTTAGTACTTACGTACCTTGTGTTCTAGTGGTGAACCGCCACAACTTCTAAAAGTCGAGTAGATCGAAGTTTCCTACATAGCGAAAATCGAAACTAAAATAAAACTTTGTTGACTAAGTTCTACAACAACTCTAAACTAGCTTTCTACATTGGAAACTTGTCCAAAACATTCCCTATATGGTCTCTATTCAATTCCATAATTTATTTTAATTTTTCTATTGCAAAATACTTGATTTTCGGTAGTTTTTCAAAAATGGAAGCTTTGTACTTCCTTAAAAACACTCTTAAACCTTTCTAGATATCATATTTTGATCATAAAACACTACAGTCATGTCGTAAGATCAATATACAATACTTAGATGCATTAAAAATAATTACAACTTACTATGTTACATGTTACTATTTTTATTGGGCATAAATATGTGTTAATAAAAATATTCAGCTTTGTTTATTCAACTAAAACTCATTAAAAACTTACAAAAACATCATAAGTTCATCATAAAACTCTTTTACAATCCACTAAAATCATTATGAAACAACTCTATGCTTTTGAATAATTTTTCATAAAACGAAACATGTTCATAATATTTATTTTATTGTTTTTCATGATTACAAAATTTAGACAGCAATATAATTTATGTTTAAAGCCTTTAAAAATCAATCTAAACTATAGAAACATGGTTAATCATAATTATAAACATGAATTTGCAAGATTGAATCAAAAAGAAAAGAAGATGAAAAAATTATTTTTTATAAAGGGTCCGAAAAATACCAAGTGAAGGGGGAAGAGGGTGGCGCACGGCGAGGCTGCAGGGGGGTGGTGAGTGGTGGCACCGGTGAGTGGGGCGGACGGCGACGGGGAAAAAATGAGCAAAGTTTTTTCTTTCTCTTCGTTAGTTTTCCGATTTTATTTTTTTTGTGTTCGAATTTTTTTCCCTCTCTTTCTCTCTCGAAATTTTTGGAATCCTAAATCCTAAATTTGCAAAATAAATCTGAAAATTGGGGTTTTAACGGGTATTTATAGGCCCCAAAATAGGATTTGGTGCAATTCCATATATACCCTTGGTGTTTGAAATTACTTTTATGCCCTTGTTTTAAAACAATTTAGGAAACTTTAAACATTCTATTTTTAGAAACTTTTGAAAATATTTAATAAAACATAAAATATTATTTATAAACATATTTTAATTAGAATTTATTTGAATTTCCTTCGTTTAATAATCTTATTGAATATAATTTATCAACAAAAATATTAAAACATATGTATAGAATACGAAAATAACTTCTTAAAATACATGAAAATATGGGGTATTACAATGCAGGCGTATGTGGAACTCACATGAATGCTAAAATGTTGACTTCCAAAATCATCAACTAGGGGTATTATTGGACCACCATGGAAGATGACTGCAATAGATATGTAAGGGATTGCAATAAGTGTCGAAATACACAAATGCTCCATATATACCTCCATCTCTACTTCATTCTCTATCATCTCCTTGGCCATTTTTAAAATGGAGGATCGATATCATTGGGAAGGTCACGCTTCTAGGGCATGGAGGTCATGAACTTATATTGGTGGCAATTGATTACTTCACCCAGTGGGCCGAAGCTGCTTCATACTATGTGTTGCAAGCTAAACATGTGGCTTAATTCATTGAAATGAACATAATATGACGGTATGGGTTGCCACAAGAGATCGTCAATGATAACGACACTCATTTCCATGGTGAATGCGAAGAGCTCCCCATTAAATACATGATTGCAACACAAGTCTTTTCCTTATCGACCTCAAACTAATGGAGGAATCAAAGCAGCAAACAAGAATGTTAAGGAATTCCTCTCAAAAATGATAGAAACTTACAAGAATTGGCCTCTCAAGCTGCCCTTCGCCCTATGGGGTATCGGACTTCAATTAGGAAATCCTCTCAAAAATGATAGAAACTTAAAAGAATAGGCCTGTCAAGCTGCCCTTCGCCCTATGGGGGTATCGGACTTCAACCGGCGCAACACCTTTCTCCTTAGTCTGTGGAATAGAAGCAGTTCAACCAATTGAGCTTCATATTCATTCTCTAAGAATAGAAAGTGAACTTTCCAAAGCAGAATGGGTAACAGCAAAATATGACACCCTGGTCCTAGACGAAAGGAGTAATACCCCATATTTAATTTCACTTATTTTAAGGAATTATTGTCGTATTTTATACCTATGTTTTAATGTTTTAGTTGAGAAATTATATTCAATAAGAATATTAAACAAAAGAAATTTAAATAAATTCTAATTAAAATAATTATTTGGTGTTTATAAATAATATTTGATGTTTTACTAAATATTTTGAAAAGTTTCTAAAAATAGAAGTTTAAATTTTCACAAATTATTTTAAAACAAGGGCATAAATGTAATTTCAAACATTTAGGATTTTTGTGGGATTACACCAAATCATACTGTGGGGCCTATAAATTCCCCTTAAAACCCCAATTTACAGATTTATTTTGCAACTTGGTGATTTAGGATTCCAAAAGTTTAGAGAGAGAAAGAGAGAAAAACATAGTTTCGAACAAAAAAAAATATTTTGTTTTCGGATTTCCGAAGGACAAAAAAAAAGAAATTTGTCGTCGCCTCTCGCCGGAGCCCTGTCGCGCGCTGCCGTCTACCGCCTTATGCCCCCGCCTGCCGCCGCTCCCACCGTCGGCCACCTCTTCCCCCTATTTTGGTATTTTCGGAACTTAAATAAAAAAAAATCTTCTCCTTTCTTTTTGATCCGATCTTGCAAATTCATGTTTATATTTATGATTAATCATGTTTTTATAAGTTTCAAAAGAAGTTATGATTTATTTGAAAGCATGAATTTATTTGTTGTTCATGAAATTTTAGATTAGGGTTTATAAAATTATGAAATTCTTGGGTTTTAATGATTTAATCTTCAATATTATGATCATGAATTGTTGTTTGGTGAATTTATGATGATTTTTTGAAGTTTCGATTGATTTTTAAAGGCTTTAAACATAAACTGTATTCTTGTCCAAATTTTGTACGTAGTCATGAAAATCAATAGAATAAATATTATGATGAACATGTTTTGGGTTATGAAAAATTATGATTTGTTTCATAATGATGTTAGTGGATTGTAAATAAGTTTTATGATGAATTTATGATGTTTTTATGAGTTTTTAATGAGTATTGGATGAATAAATAAATCTGTAAATTTTTATTAACACTTATTTATGCCCAATAAAAATAGTAACATGTAATATAGTAAGTTGTAATTAGTTCTAATGCATTTAAGCATTGTATATTGATCATAGGACATGATTGTAGTGTTTTATGATCAAAATATGATATTTAGAAAGGTTTAAGAGTTTTTAAAGTAGGTTTACAAAGCTGCCATCTTTGGAAAATTACCGAAAAATCAAGTATTCTGCAATAGAAAAATTAAATTAAAATATGGAATTTAATAGAGATCTTATAGGGAGTGTTATGGACAAGTTTCCAATATAGAAAGTTAGTTTAGAGTTGTTGTAGAACTTAGTCAACAAGGTTTTAATTTAGTTTCGGACTTCTCTATGTAGGAAACTTCGAAGTAGTCGATTTTTAAAAGTTTTGGCAGTTCACCACTACTTTACAAGGTACGTAAGTACTAAAGACAAACACAAGAATTAGAATACAAGCTTGGTTGATCTTTTATGTTATGTTTTTGTGCTTGTTTGGATTATGAAATTGACATGCATGACAAGTGTGCAGCTCTACCATATAGCTCATCCAAAGACTCAAAGACCTATTCGGCTAACTGCAACTAGATGTCTAAGGGTAACCCTCTCTCAAAACGACTAGCCTTCAACCTCTCGGCTGCCACGGCTCGTTAGCAAATTTAGACAATTCTATGAACTTAGAGTAATACTCAGTGACAGAAATACTCTCCATCTTAAGCTCCAGAAACTCATCAGCTTTCTGTTTCTGAAGGAACAGAGGATAAAACTTATTACTGATCTGTTCCTGAAACACACCCCAATTGAATCCTGGTAAAACCCTAATCACACCCTCATTTTGTGACCATCAAAGATCAGCTTCTCCTCTTAAATAGTAAGCAGCATGGTTCATGTAACACCCTGGATTTTCCTTAACTTCCTACTTCCTATTTTTCCGGAGAACATGTTAAACTAGTAGATATTACGTTTATTAAACTACTATATATGGAAAAACCAAAGTAATACCGCCACCGTGATAACGGCTAAGGCATTTATCAAAGTACTACAGCGGAAGTCTTAAAAACCCAAACAATTTAAAACTAAACTTGAAACAACTTTAAAATAAAATCAACTTTAAATTTATTACACTTATGAACCATATTAATGGCCCTTTAAAACCAAACCAAAATTTCTAAACAGAAGTCTTTCAAAATCCCAAACAATCAGCTAAACGTTAGTCTCTGCAAGCAATTGAAATAAAGTACAACTACAACCACATCAAACGCTCTCACTCCATCCCATCATGAAATGACTCATGCCCACTTGTACCTGTAGCTTTCCTTTTACTAGACAACTACTCACCACAAGTGGGTCATCGTTGGGCCAAGTCCAAGACAAAGTCGTGCACACAAAGCAAACAGTCAGCAAAGCTGAGTACCACTACTAAAGACTATGCAATAACAATAAGAAATAAAAACATGCACTCAACTTACCTTTGTCCACCTTCTTACCTGTACATGGACTCAATAAGATTATTATTATATTTAACTTTTGGATTCGGCATCGAACGGGTTTACTTTTTCCTTTAAAATCGCCCTATTGTGCACCAACTTTGGAGTAACTCCAAGAAGGTATTACCTATGTCACACGAGGTGACGGATATCGAGCGCATTTATAATATAAAAGAGTACAACGTCTTGTACTCCAATTAGAAGTCATAGATCACTGTTCCATACGACTCCCCCCTTTGTTCATACTCAAGGTATATACGTTCCAAGAGTTTTGGTGCGAATCCTCTTACACTTTACGTGATTAACAGGTTTAACAATGTTATGACTCTCATACAACATCACATAAAGGCATGCAAACAAGCAACCATATTCATTATCTTTACCACACATTAACTGTGAGTGGCTAATAACTTACTTTCTTCTTGACCACACATTAAACTGTGAGTGGTATTATATATAAAATAATTGCTCATTACTTCTATTAATCATGTGAACAAAATTCACGACTACCTTTCTTGTTGATTAAGTTCTAATCAACTTTAAAATTAACTTCTTTCCTTTATTCATTAAACTGTTGGCCAAACTATACTGATTAGAACATTCCAATTCAAGCTTATGAAAATTAAACTTTCTATTTAACATGGAATGTCATTAAACATTAAAACATGCTACTAACAACTTGTCATGCATATAAATTCATGATCCAGAACAAGCATACAAGATTCATGTAAACAAGAATTTCTCGAGCATGCATTCTAACTCCTATGTTTGCCTTTAGTACTTACGTACCTTGTAAAATAGTTGTGCTCCGCCACAACTTCTAGAAGTGGACTAATTCAAAGTATCCTACACAAGGAAAACCGAACTAAATTAAAAACCTTGTTGACTAAATTCTACAACAACCTTAACCAACTTCTCAATTTGGAAACTTTGTCCAAAACACTCCTTATTTGGTCTCTATTCAATTCCATACTTCAATTTTCTTCTTTACTGCAATTATACTTAGTTTTCGGGACTTAATTATACTTTATAAAACCTTAATAAAATTTCCATGCAACTTTAGAAAAGTGGACAACAATCTAAATTTATCAAAACTCCTTGAAAACTTCCGAAAATGACACAAATTACTTACATAATCAACTTATGATATTTACATACTTTAAAAGGTTATTTAATTAATCTATAAAATCTGGACAGCATGTTAAATATGCTTAAAACCACTCTTAAACATCATAAAACATAGTAAAATTTGTATATTTCATCATAGAATTTATGTGTGATCATACTAGTGCAATTTGGACACTTTAAACTCAATTTAACTTGTTTTTATTAAAATTTCAGATTTATTTCCATACTTTAAAGTCATGAAAAACTTATGAAAACATCATGATTTCATGTCAAAACACTTCTACAATCTACTAACATGTTTATGAAGTCAATCTAGGCTTTAGAACAATTTTTCATATGTTAAAACATGTTTACAATATTTGTTCAACTCAAATTCATGATTATAAAATTTGGACAGCTTTATAAAACAAGTTTAAAACCCTTAAAAATCAATCTAAACCTAATAACATCAACATAAAGTCACCCAAAAATAATCTATGATCATAACATTAAAGTTTGGAACACAAAAATTCATAAAAATCATAACTTTATAATTCTCAAACCCTAACTTATAATTTCATGATCACCAAAACTAATTCATGCCTTAAAAACAATTCATACTTACATAAAAACATGATTAAACACAATTATATTCATAAATTTGCAAGATTGAATAAAAAATAAAGAAGTAGAATGTTTTTTTTTATTTTTTTATTATAAAAGGTTCGAATTTATACCAAACGAAGGGGAGGAAGTCCGGCGGTGGGGTCCGGCTGGGCGCGGATCCCGAGGCACACTCCAAAAAAAACTTTTTTGTTTTTTTTCTTGAACTTCCGACTTTCTCTTTTTTTTTTTTTTTTTGAAACTTTCGAATTTTTTTTTTCGGAACTTGCAAGTTTGTTTTTTCTTTTTTTCTCTCTAAATTTTTGGAATCCTAAATGACTAATATGATCAAGAAAAGTTTGTAATTTTAGGTTTTGTAGGGTATTTATAGGCCTCAAAGTAGGATTTTGGTGGGGCCCATAAACACTCTTAAGTAAATTAGGAAACCTTTAAAATCTATTTTTAGAAGTTTTTTTTAAATATTTTTTATAATAAAAATACTATTTAAGAACACAAATAATACTTTTAACCAAGACTTTATTATTTACTATATTTTTGTTAATTTCTTTTTATTTAATACTTCTATTGAACATAATTTTCAATAAAAATATTAAAATTATACGAATAAATACGAAGATTATACGCATGAAATACAAAAATACTTTGTTTAAATACATGGAAATGTGGGGTATTACAGTTCACCTTAAGTTCTTCTGGACACTCAACTGCCCCAAATAGCTTGTTAAACTCTCTCAACCATCCCTCTAGAATAATTGGATTGTGCTCTCCTTAGTAAGTGGGTGGCTTGCTTTGAGAAATCTTCTTGAAAAGTTCCCCAGCAGGGTCATTTCCATTTCCATTTCCTCTAGCAGCTAAATGTTCAGCTTTAGTAGCGAATTACCTTACTACCTCATTCAGCTGATTGTTGTTACGTTCATCTATTCTATTACTCGTGTAGAGGGAAAAGACCTTTATATTAAATTATGTCTAACCCTAAGCTAGAACAACATAAACTCATAACATAAAACATTTTCTCATTTCATCTCACAAAAGAAGTTTTCAATTCTTTTAGAGTGAATGATTCACATAGTTTTGATTGTTTACACAACCATTAAAATATGAATAAAGCACATAAGAAATAAAACTAATTCCCTTGGTTCTAATCTACTTGAGGCTTCATTTCCTAAAGACCTAAAGGAATTGACTCCTTTATTAATTTCTTCCCATAAGAAATTTATTTTGTTACTTAATTCCTCCTAATACTTCCTGATGGCTCACTACCACTTATTCACAAAAATAAAAAAAAAAAACATCCTAAATTTTTTAACAATCTAAACATTAACAACGCTAAACAGTATTAACTAACTTAAGTCTATACAAACTCCCAAACATTAACATTGTCCTTTATGTCCTTCGACATTACATATTTCTTAGGTGTAAACTCAGGATCATCCTTCATATCGTCTTCCATATTCTCTTCCATGTCTTCATCCATATCTTCCTCAGGATCAAGCTCTTCTTCATCATCAGAACCAGATACCAAATCTACATACACTGGAATCATTGGATTTAAATTGTCGATCTCATAACACGAGCTATCCTTTGGTTCATAACTCCTTGAACTAGAAGTAGTTTCTTTCACCACCATGTCATCATCTTCGTGGTTAACTAGGCTTAGTGTGGGTGGGGTATCCTACCTTGCATTCATTTCCTGGTACTACTTCTCCTTTCTGGCAATGTAACCCTCCGGATACCTCCTATCATAGCCCCAATGACTAACTGCATCTTTATATTTAGTGTAATTTGGAAGTCCTCAAGCAAAGGAAAAATTACTAAACTTCGCCTTGATATCCAAATAGGGTGAACGGTTAGGCAAACAATTAACAATTAAGGCCGACACATGGTCAGGTTGATCCCATTGTGGTATCTTCAACACCGTACTCATATACCACAATAAAACCGTATTTTCCAGACATACTGAGGTGGACTTTCATAGTCCTTCTTTTCCAATGTCCCCATCTGTGTGTCCTTACTAGCCATGCTATCCAACATCCCGCACAACACTTAAGACTAATGGACCATCCTTCCCACAACAGAACCAAGCTAACAGTTCTACAAGATAAGGTCTGGTGGCTAACATACGATTTCTTTTACGCATAACTACTCACATAAGCAACATCTCAAAACATGAACTTAAATAATGCATGGAAGAACAGAAATAAAGTCTATCCTAAATGCCGAAACTTCCTTCCCAATCTTACCACATGATATTAAAGTAATAACACATAATACATTCCTGAAATCCTTGCATACCTGCACACATAATAAATTTTAAAAACATTTTTTTAAAAAAATTATTTTTGGAAATTACTATTTTTAGAAAAAATCCATTTCCAAAACAAGAAATTCCTCTTTCCCAAAACAAAACTTAGGATACGCCCAAAATAAAATTTATTTTATTTCAAAAACTAAGCTGTGGTAACCACTTTGTAACACCCTGGAATTTCCTAACTTTCTACTCTAGATTTTTCCGGAAAATATATTATAAATACTTATGAAATTAAATTATTAAAACACCTAAATAACGAGGAAAAACCAAAGTATTACCGTCACCGTGATAAAGGCTAAGGCATTTATCAAAGTACTGCAGCGGAAGTCTTTAAAACCAAAACCAATCTAAAACTTATATGTCAAAACAATCTCAAAACCAAAATCAAACCAACGTCCAAAATAAAAGCACTTAAAACTTATTACACTTCGGAACCATATTAATGGCCCTTAAAAAACTAAAACTAAAACTTTGAGAATGAAACAACTTCAATAATAGTAGTTAGATCACTCCATAAGAAATAAAACAAAAACTACAAAGACTGCACAGTAAGCACTCTCACTCCGGCCCAGCATGAAATGACTTATACCTACTTGTACTTGTAGCTTTTCTTATTCTAGACAACTACTCGCCAACAAATGGTCATCGTAGGGCCAAGTCCAACATAAAGCCATGCACACAAAACAAATAGTTAGCAAAGCTGAGTACATAACTACTCAGGATTATGCAACAAGAAAAAATAAAATAAAGTAAAAGCATACACACATCTTACCGCAGATAACTTTTCACCTGTGCATAGACTCAACACAAACAAATTAACTATTATATTGAAACTTTGGGTTTCGCATTGAACGGGTTTCATTTCCTTTAAAATCGTCCTACAGGGCACCAAGTTGGGAGCAACTCCAAGAAGGTATTGCCTATGTCACATAAAGTGACGGAATTCCAGCGTATGAAAAATATAAAAGAGTACAACGTTTGTACTCCGACTAGAAGTCATAGGTCACTTTGCCATACGACTCCCCCCATTGTTCGTACTCAAGGTATATAAGTTCCAAGAGTTTTGTTGCGAATTTTCTTTCACTTTACGTGATTAACCAATGCTATGGCTGACATATTTTCACACAATAACATATTAACATGCATACAATCAATCAAGCTATATTAATTATGTTTGAATTAAAGTGATTCTAAAAATAATCTTAGATGTTTCCTTTAATTTAATTAAACTTCCTTTACCACACATTAACTATGAGTGGCTAACTATTTACTTTCTCCTTGACCACACTTTAAATTGTGAGTGGCAACATGTATCAAATAATTGCTCACTGACTTTTATTAACTGTGTGAATAAAAATGTACAAACTACTTTTCTTGTTGATTAAGTAACTAACCAACTTAAATAATTTCCTTTCTTCCTCAATAAGATATTGGCCAATTGTAGACATGATCATAACATTCCAAATAAATCTTGTAGAATATATATTGCTAAAATCATGGAATGTCCAAGTAATATAAAATCATACTTCTAATAAAACTTGTCATGCATGTCAATTTCACAATCCAAACAAGCACAACAGCATAACATAAAAGAACAACCAAGCATGTATTCTAATTCTCATGTTTGTCTTTAGTACTTACATACATTGTAAACTAGTGGTGATCCGCCACCACTTCTAAAAGTCGACTATATCGAAGTTTCCAACATAGAAAAAACCGAAACAAAATTAAAACCTTGTTGACTATGCTCTAAAACAACTCTAAACTAACTTCCTATATTGGAAACTTGTCTAAAACATTCCCTATATGGTCTCTATCCAATTCCATACTTTACTTTAATTTTTGAATTGCAAAATACTTGGTTTTCGGTAATTTTCCAAAAATGGTAGTTTTGTAAACCTTCTTGAAATCATTCTAAAACCTTTCTAAATATCATATTTTGATCACAAAACACTATAATCATGTCCTAAGATAAATATACAATACTTAGATGCATTAAAAATAATTCACTACTAGAATATACTATATTAACGACCAGTCAATAACGACCATATTTAATTTTGGACGTTAAATGTCACTTATAACAAGAATATTAATTGTTGGTCGTTATATTTGAGTATTAATAACAAGAATACCACATGTTGGTCGTTATATATGAGTATTAATAACAAGAATATCAAAAGATGGTCGTTATATTTAATTTAAAATGCCACAAAACTTGGTCGTTAAATTAATTTCATTAATTAAATTAGACTTTATAATATTCAGCGGTTTTTTTTTTTTAATTTTGAAAAAATTAATTAAATCAAACCTCAAAAATTTCCCACTATTCTGCATATTTTCCATATTTCCAAAACTTATATTGTTCGCCTATTGTATTTCCATAATCACTCAAGTCACCTCTAAATCCTTGTTCTCCTACTCTATTCCATATAAACTCTTTTTTTTTTTCTCTTTAAATTATTCAATTCGTCAATTTACCTTTTCAATTTCGTGAGTTTCTTAATTCTCAATTTCAGTTGGCGATTTCATCAATCCTGAATTTTTGTTTTAAAATAATTAATTGTTCATCAACTCTCAAATTCGATCACCAGGCAGTTTTGTCATCTTCAAACTTAATTAATTGTGTTCGAAACTGATTCATCTTCAATTGGGGGCCGAAACTGATTCAGTGCTGAATTTTTGCATCAATTTGGTTCCAAAGTAAGTCCTTAATATAATTTTTGCGTCAATTTTCAATTTAGTTCCATAGTTTTTGCATAAATTTACAATTTAATTCCTTAGTTTATGCAGCAATTTGCATAAACCGCTTCAATTCGCTTCAATTCAGATTCCTAATTTATATGAAATTTACATCAATTTATATCGATTCCCTTTAATTCATGTTTCTTATCTATAAATTTTTGATATTTTTGTAATTCATGTTAGTGTTCAATTTTTTTTCAATTTTAATTTTTTTTTTGTAATTTCCGAATTTCATTTATTTATGTATTTATAATTTGGGAAAAAGAAAACCTTGGGTTAAATTTCATTGTTACTTCTGATGAAAGTATTTTGGTTAAATTTTGATGAATTATTGATGTTCTAGGTTTTGTTTGGTTGTGGTTTGTGGCTTGCCCTTAGCCTGCTGGTTGAGGTTAATTTTTGGCCTGTGTGTGCTGCTCAGCTCTTCTGCAGGCTGTTTTGGTGTGGGTAGAGCTGTGGAGGTTTTGTTCTATTCTGCAGTTGTTGTAGTTTGTTGTCTGCTTGTTGTTTTAGTCCTGTTCTGCAGTAGTTTTTTGCTTTGGAAACTTTGGTTCTGCAGGTTTCAGTTTGGCTGTTTGTGTTGGGTGGTGGCTGGTTGTGTGTAGGGGGTGGTGGTTGGGGTTTAGTTTTGTGGTTTCAGTTTACTGGTGGCTGGTTGTGGTTGCTTTGATGGCTGGCCTGGCTGGTTCATGTGGTTTGGCAGGTTGGTTTGTGGGGAGTTTTGGTTGTTTGTGTGTTAAGCTAACAGTTTTGTAGGGGTGTTAGCTTTTTGGTTGTTTTGTTTTGACTGTTGGTTGTATAGTTTTGTTTGGTGCTGTTTTGTGCAGGTCTGCATTAGGACTTGCCTTAATAGCAGTTTTTGGTTGTAATTATCTCCTTTTTGGTAATAAAATGCTTTCATGTTACCAAAACAAAAAACATATAAAAAAATCCTAAACCAACCAAAACACACAGCCAATTAAAGCATACTGCACCCAGCCAAACAAAACAAAACAGAGAACAGCACAAACAAGCCACACTCACTGCAAAACTGAAAAGCTTTCTGCATTACTGCAAATCTGCAATCCCCTTCATAAACTGCTCCCCTGGTCCTACAGAACTACGGTGATCAAATGCTGCATTTAGGATAATAGAAACCATGAAAAAAACAGGCAAACAACCACATCAATCAAACATAATCCTAGTCTGAAACAGGCTTTGCCAAAGGTGCAAAATCACATAACTGCCTTTTGAGCAGCCACCAAAACCATAAGCCTGAACAAAACCCTGAGCAGAAGAGGACTCTGACAAGACAGCCTATATAACAAAGCACATAACTCCAGCTAAAACTACTCAAGCATATCATGCTCAGTAATCCTAAACATGAACTTAATCTCTGAAACAAAGCTTTATCCCTTATCCTCCACTTATGCCTTTCCATGCATCTAAGCCTCCACACCACTTCTTTCTTAACACAACCACTCACATAATCAGCAGTTACCAGATTTCCTGTGAATATGTATGACAATTTTTTCTTAATGCTAATTGTTTCTTGTCACTTTGAATTTAAAGGAAATGACAGGTTTTTGTTTTGCTCGCTTTGCTTAATTCATTTGCGAAGGGATCCTTATACATTATGATTTGTGGGGTGTGTAATTTGTGCTGCTAAGGCTAAGAGATTTGCCTTTGATGTGTTCGAAAATCCCAGTTTTGATTCTGAATTTGGTGTATGATTTGGGTTTCGAATTCTTCTTGTTTCTGTCTGTATGGATTTTACGGAAATGGAAGTTTTTTGCTATGTTATTGTCTCATTTGTGAAGATATTTGATTTTGAGTTTTAAAGCTTGGAAAATTGTACTATTTAATGGTTTTGTAGAGTGTGATTTGTGGTTATAGAAATTGAAAGTATACTTTTGGTATGTTGTCTAGCGATTATCTTTGGTGTTGAGTTTGAAAGCTGGAATTTTGATATTATTTGTGATTGTGAAAAACAGGAGGACCCTACTATGTGAGTTAAGGGTTGTAGAGAAAACTTTTGAAAGTTTTGGATTTTACTGGTCTTCGTGATTGTGAAGAGCCTGAGAACATACTTATTTGAGTTTAGGGCTGCGATATTTGAGTGTTAGTTGCTTTAGTTTGCATTTGCGGTTTCTTCTTATATTGAACTAGGCTATTTGAGATTCTTCTCTCCCCTTGATAGCATTGTGGTTGATTGAATCCCTATATGCTTGTGATGAAGGCTATTCTAGCTTTTAGTCTTTTACCTGCAAGATATGCATCCGAGTTTAATATGTTATGCCATAGCATGAGGAACTCAACGTTCTTGTATCCTGCTTAAATTTCTTTCATTCAGTTGCGTTGTATCTTAGTGGTCCTTAGAAGAGGATAAGTTGTGTGGTAAGAAGCAGTGGATAACTATACATGATCAATAAATATACAACTCCAACTCCTATTCTATTATCGAAATGATAGATTTTAAAATATTATATATATATATATATATATATATATATAACTACAGTACTTCTTAGCTAACAAATACTCCGAATGTAGCATACTATGCACGTACCAGTAATTACTACACTACATTAAATGCATGTCATTATCATATGATGGTGATGATACTATGATGACACAACATTAGTTACAAAGTTTCGGGGGAATTGAATGAGGAAGGAGGGATTGGGGTTTGGAAGCATGTGGTTGAATCGAAAGCTTGTAGATAAAGGAAACTTTCACATTGTAAATTAAGATACACGTAAGAGAAGAGAAGAAGGGGATTTTTCCACAAGCATCATGGTAATTTATTTGTGATTATCTTACTGTTGTTCTTTATTTTGATTTATCAAAATTTTCAATGAAGCTTAATTGCAATTTATCATCTTATTTTCTGTATATTAACTTCTTGCTTTTCTAAAATTTACTAAATCTTTCTGAAAAAGTATTTTTCTTGTAGACATGACTCCTAGTAAGGATTGGATGAACGTTGAAGATTATATTAATGACGAATCGTACAAAGCAGGAGTTAATCATTTTTTAGATTTTGCTTTTCAAAAGTTGGGCACCAACAAAATACGTTGCCCATGTTCCAAATGCTTAAATATAGAGTCCGGAGATCGTGAAAAAGTGCAAAATCATCTCTTAGTTTATGGAATAATAAGAAGATACACCTTTTGGTATCATCACGGTGAAAGGCTAGATGAGGCTCAATCTACGACAATTGATAGTAGTGATAATAATTCAAAAGGAGTTGAAAACAAAGATGAAACTCTTGGTATCCTACGAGATTTGTATCCACAATACAATGAGGTTCTCTCTTCTTATGATGGTGGCAATGGTGATGCTATTCATGTTGAGGAGCCAAATGATGACGTGAAGAGATTTTTTAGCCTATTAAAGGATTCACAAGAACCCGTTTATGAAGGCTGTAAGAATTCGCAAATGTCTGTGCTCTTAAAGCTTCTCCATATCAAGACCCTTGGTCGATGGAGTAACGAATGATTTATCATGCTCCAAGAATTATTAAAGAATGAACTTTTGCCCGAAGGGTCCAAATTGACAGATTCTTACTATGAGTCAAAGAAGATTATGAAAGACCTTGGTTTATCATTTCAAAAAATCGATGCATGTATCAATGATTGCATGTTGTATTGGAAGGAAAATGAGAAATTAGATCCGCGCAAAATTTGTGGTGCATCCAGATGGAAAATTGATAAACGAAACGAAGAAGATAAGTGTAGAAAAAATGGGAAAAGAATACCCAAAAAAGTATTGCGGTACTTCCCTTTGAAACCGAGGCTGCTAAGATTATATATGTGCTCAAAGACCGCTTCTCTAATGACCTGGCATCGTGATAATAAAAGTAAACCTGGTACCTTAAGGCATCCAGTTGATGGAACTGCTTGGGAGTCATTCGACAGAGGTCATAGTGATTTCAAGTTAGATCCTCGCAATGTAAGACTAGGATTAGCAAGTGATGGTTTTCAACCTTCTTCAAATTAAAAAAAAAAAAACCACATAGTATTTGGCCAGTGATACTTATTCCATATAACTTACCTCTAGAACTATGTATAAAGCAGTCGAATATGATTCTATCAATGCTTATTCTTGGACCTAAAGGCCCCGGTGATGCTATTGACATATATTTGCAGCCTCTCATTGAAGAATTGAATGAGCTATGGGAAACTGGTGTTGAGACTTTTGATGCAGCAACGAAAACTAACTTTCAATTACGTGCAGCTTTGTTGTGGACCATCAATGATTTTCCTGCATATGGAATGTTGTTTGGATAGGGTACTAAGGGTAAATTGGCATGCCCGTGCTGTCATAAGGGTACATGTTCAAAATGGTTGACTTTTGGTGGTAAGGATCACTATATGGGTCATCGTTGCTATTTGCGTAAAAATCATAAATGGAGGAAAGACAAAGCGTCGTTTGACGGTACAGTGGAGGTTCATCCTCCTCAAGAACCAAGTTCAATTGATGATATCCTTGAGGAGCTTAAAGATCTTGAGAACATCACTTTGTCTCAGGATCCACATGTGAAAACTAACATATCTCATGACAAGAGAGGTGAAAATTGGAACAAGAAAAGTATTTTTTCAAATTTCCATATTGGAAGACCCTTCCGTTACGACATAATTTAGATGTGATGCATATTGAGAAGAACATATGTGACAATATTCTAAATACAATTATGAATGTGCAAGGGAAGACCAAAGATAATTTGAAAGCATGTTAAGACTTAGAAAAAATGGGAGTCAGATCACGTTGCACCCGGTAAAAGTAGGGGACAAATGGATACTTCCCCCGCTTCGTATACCTTCTCCCAAATAGAGAAGAGAACCTTTTGCAATTTTCTAAAAGATTTCGAACTCCCAGACGGTTTTGCTTCAAATACATTTTATTGTGAGAACTCTAAAGATTGTAAAATCTTAGGTCTAAAAAGCCACGATTGTCACGTAATACTTGAACATCTTCTTCCTTTAGCAATACGTGGTCTTCTCACTCCACTTGTACCTGAAGCACTAATTGAGCTATCACTTTTCTTTACCATATTATGTGCTAAAGGACTTGATGTGAAAGAAGTGGAGCAAATAGAATCCCAAATTCCTATTACACTTTGCAAGTTAGAAAAGGTCTTCCCACCTTCATTCTTTACTATTATGATGCACTTACCAATTCAATTAGCCAATCAAGCTAAACTTGGAGGGCCGGTTCAATTTAGATGGATGTATCGTATTGAGCAATTTATGTACAAGCTTAAATCTTATGTAAGAAATAGGGCTCATCGAGAGGCTTCGATCGCCAAAGGCTATTTGGCTGATGAGTGCATGACTCTTTGCTCAAGGTACATGGATGATATGAAGATAAGATCTAACCGTCCAGGCCGAAACTATGAAAATAATATTAATTGTGGTGAATCATTGCCAATTTTTAGTCATCTTGGACGCGCTTTAGGTGCCCCAACAATTAGACATGTTGAGAAGCGTGAATTGGATCAAGCTTATATATATATATTGAAGAATTGTGATGAGGTTCAGCCTTTTCTCGAGTAAGAATATTATCTTTGATTCCTTTTTTAAGGTTTTATTTCTAATTATTACTATATTTAAATAAATGTCATCTTTTTTTTCCTTAGAAAGTATTCTTCTACTCAAGCATCTAATGATTTAATGCAATATGAAGAGGAATGGGCGAATAATTTCAAAAATTGGTTTAAAGATGAAGTCAGCAATTTGTTTTGTTTTCAATATTTTGCTTATTGGAAAAATATTAAATAATATGAGAAGCTTAGTTATTTTATATCCTTTAATTTGGTAGGTTGCTCAGTCAAATGAGAATGACAAGACAAAGGAAATGGAACATTTGATGTCATTGTCACATGGGGTAACTCAATATGTAACATCATACACTTGTTACGTTGTTAATGGATATAGGTTTCGCATTGAAAGTCGTGATCAAGCAATGAGAACACAAAATAGTGGGGTGGTTGTGCCCGGAAACACCGGTAATGAAGATGGGAATGTAGATTATTATGGAGTTGTAACAGATATATTAGAGTTACAATACCTTTGGGGAAATTGAATTGTGTTATTCCGTTGTAAATGGTGGGACGTCTATGATAAGGTGAGGGGAGTCAAAATAGATGAATATGGCGTGGTTAGTGTAAATTGTAAGAAGCAATTAAAAGGTGACGGAACTTTTATCTTAGCTAGCCAAGCAAGACAAGGTTTTTATGTCACAGACACCATTACAAAAGGATGGCAACTCGTTTCCAAGACTCAACCACACAATTTTTGTGACACTTCTGATGGTAGTGGTACTGTGGGTACAGATACAGGGGAAGCTTATCAACATGGAGAACTATTCAAACCAACATACGTTGCATCTTCATCTACAAGTGATTCTGCTGAATCATGTAGGAGTAGGTATAACGTAGAACCTATTTTTGTGCTAGATGATTGAAACAAAAATGGGGAGCAGATATTAAGGAAGAGGAGAAGGGAGGAGTAAATCGTTTATATATGAATCTTTTTTTGTGCTACTCTTTCTTTGTACTCTTTCTTTGGTCTGTTAGGGATGGTTTCTGAGTTTATGTTTTGGTCCTGTGTCTCTGATGGACTTTTTAATTGCTGCCTCTGGTGCAATTTCGTTCTTCTTTTGGGTTGTTTGCTGGTTCTATTTTTGTTCCTGTTTCACTTCTGTGTGTGAGATAGGGCTCTGAACTCTGATTGCTGCTTTTCTCTGGTGTTGCTGCTCTACTGCTTGTGGTGGCTCTGGTTTGCAGTGGTGCAGCCTGTTTTGGGGGCTGAAATGCAACCTGGTTTCAGGTTTTAGGTTGCTTTTTAGCCTGTAGTTTATGCTTCAGTCTAATTGTTCTGTTAAGTTGGCTTTTGGTTAAGTTTTGTCAGGTTTGTTTTCTACTGTACTAATTTGTTTGGGTGGTCGGTAGTTGTTTGGTTGTTCAGGGTTTGTGGCAGGTTGGTTAGTTTTGTTGATTGGTTGGTGTCTGCAGGTTTAAATTGTCTGCAGTTGTTTGGTTCAGTTTCTCTGGGTCACAGGTTGCAGTTTTGCTGTGCTGGTTGTGGTCTGGTGTTTGGCTAGGTGGTTTGGTGGTTTGTTTGCTTGGTGATGTGAATATTGATCAAAGAAATCGCTACTCACAATGGTATAGCCTTATTTCAGTTTTCTCTAAAGTCAAGCACCAAGAAAATCGATCTAAGTCGAATAATTTTATGAATTGATTAAAGCTATGCACCCTCAATTCTTAAAATTATCTAATAAGAGTCTAAAGCCTAAGCACCAACTCTTTCAAGATGTTCGAAATTTTCACACTCGAAAATTTCTTCGGTTTTGTTTTTGTTTTGTAGAAAACAAATAAACTTAAACAATAATGTTTATTGAATTCACTAATCTGAATTTTTACAAGCTAATGTTGAGATTATTTATAGTCATAATCATCAATAAAATCCTAACTAAACTAAGCTAAAATACACGCGTAACATTCGGAAAAATCGCCCTAATCTAGTGACTCATCGATGACTCACAAGATAAGAATGCCACATCATCACTGCATGTCATGCAACTTGCTAAAATATCCTAACAAACTCTATCCAATCAAAAAATATCCTAACAAACTTATTCTTACCTTGCAAATCAAGATAATCAACAAATTACAACCAGATTTACACAACAATATGATATACCCAAATCCCCCAAAAATCGTCAAAATTGACGCAATTCATGCTTCGTCCAAATTTGCGCATTTTTGTGGTTTTTTTCAAAACTTCAAGAAACCTTTCAAGATTTGATCTTTTAATCAAGAAACCTTTAAGAAGTCATTTTCCATGGGTATAAGGCTATAAATGATAATTAAGACACTTCAAGAAATAAAAGACTCAATGCCTAAAATGAGAAAACCCTATCAAGTGAAGTGGGAAAAACTCATAGGCAAAACCATCTTATTCCCCTAATTCCACCATTATTTCCTTTGCTTTAATTATCAAGTATTTTCGTGTGTCACCATACACACCCATGATGATGTCTTAAAAGATCCCAAAATCCTTGAATCTCCGTAAGCCATTATTTCCCCCATAGTTGCATCATTCTTAGAAGCCATTATCAAACCTTCGAAGTTATCATCTTGTTTCGTATCACTTAGAAATGTTGAGCCGGGGTTTCGGGTATGATTCTCTGATTTGCTTCTAATCTGCTACTTGTGGTTGGTCTGGTCTGTTCTGGTGAATTCAGGTTAGTTGGAATGTGAAGGTGGTGCTAGGAAGCTGTGGTTGGTTTGTCTGCTTTCTGCATTTTCCTGGTTTTTGTTTCAATTTGTATAGTTCAGGTTTTTGTTTTTGTATAGTTGAGATTTCTTGGGCTGTTTTGTGCAAAACTGAGTCAGTTTTGCCTTAGTAGGCTTATAGGTTGTAATTATCTGCTTTTTGGTAATAAAATTTCCTTACATTTTACCGAAAAAAATTATTATTTTATGTGGATTATTATTTATTAAGAAATTTTATTTCAATTTTGCATAAGATATTTTGATTTTGAAACGTTCAAAGTTGTTTCAGCAAATGCTTGTTTGTTTGTTACTAATGTTCAAATAAAGGTGTACTAATAGCTTTACATTGTCGCAGACTTTTAGGTTGCATCATTTATTTGTGAAGCGGTAACCTTGGATCGTACGATGGATAACAGAAAACACTCCTCAAGTAAGGTCTTCTGTTTTACACATTAAGTAGTATTCTTCTAATTTTCTCCTTGTACTTGTCGTTAAAGTTGACTTATTAAGCATGAAAGTTCACGATGTAAGACCATCATTCATCAAAGTTTCCTCTTTTCAAAAGCTCATCTCCAACAAAACTCATCAAAGCTCTCTGGTCGCCAGAAAGCCCTCTCCCTAAACTTTGCAAAATATTCATTTTGATAAAGAAAAGAAGAAATCCGAAAATAAAGAGTAAGTACTCATGTTGAGCATGAGAGAAGCAAAAGATAATCAACATAACACTCTCAGTTAAAACTCAGAAAAGCATCTACCGTAATAACAATGAGTGATCTATAGAAGCTTTAACTGATCTCCAAAACATGAATAAACTACAGTTCTGTTTAAACACAAAAGGCCTTTTAGTGTTTGAATGTAGTTGCATTGCCTTTAATATCTATCAAATGACTATAATAAAAGTATTTGGGCCGTTCTAAGTTACTAATCTAATAAAGCTAAGCCATCATGCAAGATATTCACATATAAACAAAGAATTTATACCATATAACATCTCACAAGCCTCAAAGAATTTATTGCCTCTTTTATCTAGTAGTGCTATGAGTAACAAGCATAAATAAAAATGAAATCAGCTGGTACTTAAGAAAGTTGATTTGATTTTTTGTGTGACATGTCAATAATGCATGTGGTGGTAGTTATTCTTCAGATTTTGTTTGTGTTAACCTCATGTATTCTTATTGGTTATGAAATAATATAGGTTCAATTGCTCTCGACAATAACAAAATTGCTCCTGAAAATAACATGGGTCATCATAATATGCGTAAAAGTCAACCTTCTTTTCCAAGATCTAATAGGCAATATGTTCCTCCACTTATGTTGGCAAAGGGAAGAAGTAAGTCAGTTGCATGCTTCCAAATCTGGGGTTGGATCAGTTAAGACAACTAAATACGGAGTTGAATATCATGTTGGTGTTAAACCTCCTATTGGTGGTAATGCTAGTGTTTACAAATTTAATGCTAATGAAATCTCCAATGGACGATATAGTAACCAATTTAAAGGTGTTTCTAGGAAAGGAAAACCTAGCATGGTCACTAATGATAAGAGAACTCCCTTTAATCCATCGTATTCACACCCTTTATTTATATGTGGTGCTAGTGGTGCCAAGTTTCAAGCTTTTAGATCTTCCCGAGAGGGATTTGATGAGGATTATTATAGTGATAATGATTTGTATTCTTCACCTAGAAGTGCGGATATGGAGTTTGATGAGTTAAATGCTAATGCTATTAATAATGAGGAAATAAATGAAAACATAATTGAAAATGCTTTTCGCAATGAGAATGAGGATAAGAATGACAATGTGAATGAGAATGCGGATGAGAATGTGAATGAGAATGAGAATGGGAATGAGTATGATGCCGATGATGCTTATGATAATGACTATGAGAACAATGACGAGAATCCTTTGGAGGAATCGGCAACAAATTAACAATTGACTAATGGTAATAGTTGTACATCTAATATGTATTATTCATGATTTTTTTTAATTGTTTATTGATTTTTAAACTTCTACCTTTCATATTATTGTTGTAGGCAAATTATTAGCAAAAAACAAGAAAACAAGCAATGAAAAGAAAAGGGGAAGAAACAAATGCAAAGAAATTGCTAAACTTAAGCCAGGTGAGAAATTGGAAGTAACTTTCTACAACAATCGAGCGGTAGGTACAAACCACCAAGTATTTGCAAGGCACATGGGAATTATTGTACGTGATACGAATATTGTCCCTGTGAGAGTGCGTAAATGGAGTGACATTGGAGATCGAGAGAAAGATCATATGTGAACTGCAGTTACGGTAAGTAAAATATGATGAAGTTACATGTCAATTTTTTTTAATGTTTTTTGCCATGTAATATAGTTATATGGCATTAAACTAATAGTAGATTAATTTATGAAAATATAAAGAGAAAGGTATTTGTATTTAAGATACATAGCAAGATAATTTACTTTGTTATTTTAGTGTTTTATATGGCTATATGGATTATAATTGTCATTTTAAGCTTTTTTTTTTTCAACATTCTTTAATTTATCTTTGATTCTTCTTACTCTAGGATGTGTTTACAAATGAGAATATGGAGTCTTATCGTACACATGTTCTTGATCACATGAAAGAATTATGAACAAATTGGAGGTCAGATTTGTTGAGATATAATGTGACAAATAAGAAGATCACCTTACAAGCAGCTTACAATAATCAACCACCCAATGGACTTCATAGGAACAAACGAGTGGAGGTGGTTGATAAAGGAAATCTTTTCAAACGATGGTTTTAAGGTAAATGCAAAATTAATTAATTTACTATACTCATTCATAATATGTCTTCAATATTATAAATAATTTGAAATAAATTTCAGAAAGTAAGTGCAAGGAATTCCAAAAATAGACTCAACTACCCAAAAGAACTTGCCCATCGAACCGGTAGTAGACCTTTTAGGCAAGTCATGTGGGAGGATTTGGTAAGATACTTAATTTGTAGACTCTGTTAAGTCTTTTCATAATTTTATGTTTGTTCACATCAACTAATCACTCAAATTGTGCAAGGGCAGAAATGAGGGTAAAAATCCAGATTTGGTTGATGTATTTTATAAGACTCGTAAGAAGGGCAACGCGCTTCCAAATGAAGAAACAAAACAAAAACATGTATGTTATATTTTAAACCATGACTTCTATATTTCATTCTTTTTCCCAAATTGTAATTAGCTTTTTCATAATTTTTTTTTTCCATTTTATAGGAGGAAATTCGAGAATTAGGTGAAAAAGATCCATCACTTTCTCATGTTCAGGTAACTCCCTTCAATGATTGTATGTAAGATTGTCTCAAACAAAAACTAAATCCCAGATTATTATTGAGGTGAAATCGAGGTTTTTTTTATTGTATTGTGAAAATATGTGATGGGATTGAATTTGATATATGATGGAATAGGTTTTATGTGATAGGATTTGTTGCAAACAAAGGGGTTTTATTATATATTGGATGGAATTGGTTTTGCTGTATTGTGGTGAAGTGAGCTAGTTGAAATGTGGTTGCATTGCAGGTGAATAAAAAATTATGGATTAGTCGGTTTATAGGGAGGTGTGGCCAACATTTCTGTAGAAAAAGTGTGTTAGTTGGAAAATAATAGTCTTGCAGGTGATTTAAAAATTATGGATTAGTCGGTTTATAGGGAGGTATTGCCAAAATTTATGTAGAAAAAGTGTGTTAGCTGGAAAATAATTATCTTGCATTTGCAGGTCATTATTTTTAATAGTTGCAATTCAACCGTTGTAATAGGTAACTTCTTACAACGGCTACTACTCAACCGTTGCTATAGGTCACTTTTTGCAATGGTTGTTAGGAACTCGTTGCAAAAAAGCGTTGCAAATGTTCAAATGTTCATTTATGTGGAGTAGTGAATTTGGTTTTGTTTAGTTTTTATAAACTAGGTATGCAATCAATTAATATATAATTTTTCTTATCTTATATTTAGAGGTAGCGCAAAAGGTTTTTAAATCTAAGTCCCATGATCGGGTTCTTGGATTTGGTGGAGTAATAAAATTGAACCACAAACTACTAGAGAGGAACTTGAAGCTGAATTGAATGCCTCCAAAAAAAAAAAGAATGAAGCCCTTGAAAGTCACATGGTTGCAATGCAAAATGAAAATAATGAACTAAAGGGTCGTATGGGTTTGACGGAAGCTCAAATGAAGATAATTGAAGAAATGTTGATGAATCAACAAAACACTTCTGCCACTCCACAAAATTAATGATCTCACCATCATTAAGTATATTCTTATATATATGCAACTATTGTCTTGGAACATGACAATTGTAGGGATGTTTATATATGTTGTTAATGTATATTATTTGCTTATTTTAGGTATATGAAGTTTAGATCGAAGATATATTTATGAAGATGAGAAGGTGGTTTGTGTGGCATCATCAAATCCATGAGCTATATGTGTTTTATGTACAGTTTCCTTAAATATGTTAGAACTTTTTTCCTTGTTATTGTTTTGCAAAGCCAACATTATGAAGACAACTTTTGGATATTGAATTCATGTTTTTGGAAAGATTCTATTAATATCAATCTTGTTTTAGTTTGACTTACATTTTAATATATGAAATTATCTAAATTTATTCGAATATCATTATTTTGCAATTTTAATTTCTAGGGTCATTATTAATAAAAAAAATGAAATAATCTTTCGTTGTTAATTCTTGAAAAATCAAATTTATTATTAATTAGTTGAATGCTAATGTATCTTTAATGACCATTTAATTCGTTGTTAATGATTTCAACTATATAATGCTATTTAGTACACAATAACGACAAATAGTTGCTTGTTGTAAATTAATGACGACAATAAACTTTTTGTCGTTAGTGCTTAATGACAATAACTTTTTTGGTCGTTAATGTTTAACGACGATAATTTCTTTGTCAAAATTGAACGATGAAAATCCTTTTGACGTTAAATTTAATGACGAACATTGTCGTTAATACCATTAATGACGGAAGCTATTGCAACGAATAAACGACGAACTTTTTTTCGACGTTAAAAGCATTAACGACGAATTTTTGGACTTTTAACGAAAATTTGTCTGTCGTTAAAATGCCTTTTTGTAGTAGTGATTATAACTTACTATATTACATGTTACTGTTTTTATTGGGCATAAATAAGTGTTAATAAAAGTTTACAACTTTGTATATTCATCTAAAACTCATTAGAAACTCGTAAAAACATCATAAACTCATCATAAAACTCTTTTACAATCTATTAACATCATTATGAAACAAATCTATGCTTTAGAATAACTATTTATAAGCAAAAACATGTTCATGATATTTATTCTATTAATTTTCATGATCATAAAATTTGGACAACAATATAATTTATGTTTAAATTCTTTAAAAATCAATCTAAACTTCATAAAATCATCATAAATTCACCCAACAACAATTCATGATTATAATAGTGAAGTTTAAATCATTAAAATTCATAAAAATCAAGAATTTCATAATTTTGTAAACCCTAATTAACTTCATGAGCAACAAATAAATTCATGCTTTAAAATAAATCATAACTTCATAACAACATGATTAATCAAAAATATAAAAATGAATTTACAAGATTGACTCAAAAAGAAGAGAAGAAGAATTTTTTTTTTTTTTTTTTTTTTAAAAAAGTCCGAAAATACCAAAATGANTCCGAAAATACCAAAATGAAGGGGAGCGAAGGGCGGCCGGCGGCAGGCTGCTCTAGCGGGTAGGCGGGTCTGACGAGGCTCCGGCAAGGCAAAAGCAAAATCCCTTTTTTTCCTTCAGAATTTCCGAACCAAATATATATTTTTTGCTTAAACTCCCTTCCTCTTTTTTTCCCTCTCTTTCTCTCTCTAAATTTTTGGAGTCCTAAATCACCAATTTGCTAAATAAATCTGAAAATTGTCCTAATTCACATGTCCTAAATCACCAATTTGCAAAATAAATGTGCAAACTATTATGAACATATATACTTGTCCTAATTCACTTGTTTATTTTGCGTGTCCTAATTCACGTGTCCTAATCACAAAGGTCCTAATTCACTCCTAAAAGGATATTGCAATCGATAAGTAAACATTTATTTTGCGTGCCCTAATATGTAGGATATGCGTGTCCTAATTCACTTGTTCTTCATTGTGTTTTCTTGTATTCGTATTTTTTCGTGGGATAAGTTGCTCCCCTCCCTTTTGTCAAAGCCAAATGTGTCGACTCAAAGTCTAACGAATCGAGTCGAGGTCAAAAGAGTCGAGTCAACATCAAGCAAAATTAAACAAGTCATATCAAACCAAAGACATCGAGGATCAAATATGTACATAATCGAATCAAAATCGTGGTAAAATACGAGCCAAAATCGAAATCATGGTCAAATATGTACAAGCGAAAGTAAAATATACAGAGTCAACACATAAGTTGTATCACCCCTAAATGAGAAAGCTAGAATCCTAAGTTGCAGGATCCCGGCTAGTAGATGGAATATCAGAAGGAGTGAAGCCGAGAGACAAGTACATCTCAGAGAAACACGGGGTCTACTACCCGCCACCACTAGCGCCATGTAAAGGAATGGGCCCCGTAGCCAACTCTTGGAAGAAAGGGCAATCCTGAGATGGCTGTGAAGCATGGTTGGGCTCGTAGGTCTCAGGAATGATATCCAGTCTAGGATGATAGACCTCCTCCTCAACACGAGTTTGCTCCCTAGAGGTGGATGCTCTCGTTGTTCCATGAAAAGGGCCGGAACTCGGCTCAAATGCCTGAAATGATAAAACCATCAAAAACAATATTAAACGATAAGAGAAAGAAATCATGAAGGAGAAAGATTTTAAGTATCCCCGTGTCCTAGCTCCTGCATGACATTGCCACCATCTTCTTCAGCCGATACTTCAAGGCATTGATGACCTTCAACGCATGCAGCATTGCTCCATGAGACATCAATGACAAAACAACACAATTTTTGTTAACAAAGATGCAACATATTAATCAAGATTAACAGACATTGGGGGCTTACTAACCGATCGGACTACAGAAGGAAACGCCTAGATGACTAACTGCCTATCCGCCGATGTCTCGGGGATCGTCTCCCTGTGGATCACCCCGTCAACCTCATATTCGTAGGTGCAGTCGACGTGAGGGAAGTGACCATCATCATATGAAGACTACAAGAAATAAAGTCAAAATGAGGTCCTCCATACAAAACCATGGCTAAACAAGCACGAAGCTATATTGACTTACCGCATCAACTAGCCAAATTGGGCTCCCTAGACGCACAAGGAGGTCTGTCTGATATATCTTGTCGGGATAGACAAGAGACATCCATGGGGCGAAGTGGTCGCAAGAAACCCAACACGGTAAACCTGTTCATAGAGGACCTTGAAGCCAATCATCGTCGTCGGGGGGGGGGGGGGC